>JAKSZP010013530.1:0-86126 GCA_022478985.1 Massospora cicadina | reverse complement strand
GCGTCAGCAGTAATGGAGTGCCGTATACTGGACAACGTGATGAAGAGAATCGCCTCTCTCAGAGCCCACCCTACTACCCTCACTGGCAGGGTTGTTCTTGCCAACTCTATGCTCCTATCCAAAGTCTGGTTCAGAGCCCACGCCATCCCCTTCTCCCCAAGCTTTTCAAATCCCTGTATGCTTTGCTGCAAGGATGGCTTTGGTCAGGTCGCCCTCCACCAGTACGGCTAGAGGTCATGTTTGGCCCTCATCATCAAGGTGGCATAGGCCTGCTTGCCTTCAAAGCCCATGCTGCCAAGATCCTGGGCACCTGGATCGCGGCCGTCACTGCTACTACACTCCCATCCCAACACTGGTCCTGCGCGGACCGCTCCAACTTCTCCTGAGCCTTGGGCCTCAACAATCCATCAAACCCTCACTCCCTGATGAAATACCTCGCATCACACACATTGGCCACAGGTCCTCACGGGACTAAAACCCACTACAAATGAATCCTACTCTCCATGCAAAGTGCAGAGTGGAGAATTCGTATTAGTGGACATACAACCCAAAGAGGCCGCCCTCTCCTCAGTTCACACAAGAGGTACAGGGGCTACCCATCCATGATGGCGTGATCCCCATTCGACCCCAAGTCCTATCCAGGGTGGACTACCTGGACATGATGGACATCCCTTATTCCACTGAGACCCAAAAGACTATCTGGAAATACGCACACCACCCTCTGTTGCAGCCTCAAGTCCGCTCCCATGCGTGGCGCTGCCTGAGGCGGGTGTATCATACAGCTGAGCGCTCTAATGCTTTACACTCATCCTGTGTCGTGTGTGGCCAGTATGGAACGCTGTTTCACCGCCTGGAGAAGTGCCCCACCTCTAAAGTAATATGGCGCAAAGTCAAACGTCTGCTAGGCCAGGATCAAACACATCCCTTCAGTCTGTCAAAGATATGTTTGCTTCATCAATGGCCTCCCCCTCCCCCTCCCTTCGTGCTCTGGTGGTTGCAATTGCCATGTGGACTATCCACACGATTGTCTTGGATGCCATCGCCGGATCCATCCCCACCCTCCCTGAAGCTGTCCACAGATTCCGGTCTCATTTGGTGGATCACTTTCAAGCGTGGATGTTTGGATATCTCCCACCACGTCGCCGGCAGCTGGTCTCCTCCTGGTTCCAAGTCTGGTTTATCAAATCAGACCCCTTCCTCCACACGTGCTCAATAGTGGCTACGCCCCCTACACACGTTCCCTCCCCCTTCCCATAAGTGGCGTTCCCGCTGGCAACAAGAGATAGCATCGCTTCTCTGGGGTGCCTCACCTGGTACTAAGTTTTGTCTCGTCTGAGTCATATTCGGAATTGTCCGTCCCATGGTCGGCCTTCCCCACAATAAATTTAAAATTTAAAAAAGGTGCACTAAATGTACTTCCCAATTTTCTCAGCTGCAGCCCAACCCACAGTTCCGCGGATCTGGAGGAAGTGGATCTCGTTACTGTGATTCCTACCACCCAAATTTTGTCAATTGTTCCACCTGTTGTTTCTTCCATCGCTCTGGCCCCCAATGCTATATTAGTTGCTCAAGACTTAGCCAGTCAAATGGCCTGCCCTGAGGGCATGGAGTTGGTCGAGCAGTTATCTCACCAGAAGCATAAACACTCCCTATACTTACTGAAGGAGGGTCTTATATATTTTAGATCTCGCGTTTGGGTTCCCCCTCCTTCCAAATTGAGGTATTTCGTGCACATCACGATCCCCCCACAGTTGGTCACCCGGGTTCTAAGAAATGCATCAATTTGATCAAATGGACCTTCAATTGGGCAGGTTTGACAAAAGAAGTTCCAGCCTGGATCGTCGATTGTGTTACTTGCGCCTGGGCCAAGTCAGATTGTTCTAGCAAAAATGGCCTCCTGCACCCCTTACAGCAGGCGGAGGGCCCATGGACATTGGTATCCATGGATTTTATTGTCGAGCTCTCCTGTTCTAACAGGTTCACAGCGGTGATGGTAGTGGTGGATTGCTTCACAAAATTTTCCCTTTTTATACCTTGTACTTCCACAAATTATGTCAGAAGAAACGGCCCGCCTTTTCATATGCCATGTGTTTTTGATGTTTGGTCTCCCCCAGGAGATCATCAGTGACCATGGCTCCCAGTTCACCATGCATTTTTGAAGTGAACTCCTATTGATCCTGAAAATATCCCCCTGTTGCTCCACAGCGTATCATCCTCAGTATGATGGCCAGACCGAGTGGGCCAATCAAGTTCTTGAACAGTACCTACGTTGCTATGATGCAGCCACACAGAATACTTGGGCTGATGACCTCCCTCTCACTCAATTTGTGTACAATAACGGGACCCATGCATCCACGGAATTTTCCCCTTTGAAGCAACATTGGGTTATAGTCCTTCATTTTTGGTCATACCATGCTTGTGGCCTGAGGTTTAAGCTGCCGCGGACCATGCTGCCCATATTATATTGACTCAAGCCTTAATGCAGAAACACCTCACCAAAGCTATAGATGACTACAAGCAGTTCATGGATAGAAAGCATCTTCCAGGTCATGAGTTTACGGTGGGCTCCTACGTTATGCTTGACACCTGTCACTTAAAGATCCAGGTCCCTTCCCCATAAATTCTCCAGTAAACGCTTGGGTCCCTATTTGGTGGAGGAGGTACTGGGTAACAGGGCATTCTGATTGAAGCTCCCCATGCATTGGAAGCAGCATCCCATTTTCCATGTTATTCATCTGTTGCCCTTCAAGGGTGCAATTCCCATGGAACCAGAACCAATCATTGCAAAAATGAGGAAGAGGCCGAGGTAGAGGCTATCTTGCCATCCCGGAAATCGCGACGTTCCATCCAATATCTCATGGCCTGGAAAGGATATCCATCCTACAAGAACAGCTGGGTCAAGGCGTGCAATTGCGCGAATTGCATGGACCTGGTCGAAGCGTTCCACATATCCCACCCCAAGGCTCCCATCCCCTTCCAAAAAAAAAATTGCAACAGTAATGGCGATCAAGTTACCCAAGGCGCACAAAGATGAGGCTCTTGTACAGTTTCCCGGTGGTGGGGCCCTTCCCTTGGAAAAAGGAAAGGGTAATGTAAGTCTCAGGGAATGTCCTCTGAGCATTGATCAGGCCATTTTCCCATTCCTGAGCAAGAAGGTACCAAAGAGGATGGCCATACCCCTCGTTACTCAGGGAGATCTCGCTCACATGGTAGACAAGCGCTGGGTAACAGCCCTTCCACTTCAGATCCCGCTTCCAGTACCCACACTCTCCTCAGCAGAACTGCTATGAGAAATCAGTGAAATCTGCACCAAGATCGCCAAAATGAAATCAATTGCAACTAATTCGAGTGGCAAACAGCCCAATGCTTGGATTTCAAATGGTTAAAAAGGTATGAAGACCAATATATCAGCTGGAATGCCTGATGGTTGTGATTCAGTTAACATGACAATTGGAAAAATCTATCCCTCCCAAATCTGTTGGGTATCACCCGCGATGGGCAGGTAATAGCATTGGACACCATTGATGAGGTTTTGAAGCTTCCTGCTGGCAAATCAGGTGTTGCGCCTGATGCAATGCCACTGACTGAATGAATGGCCCAGCAACTGAGCATGGGTGGGTTGGGCATCCCAAACCCATTCAGAACCAAATGGGCTCACCCCTATGTGGGGTGGCCTTAGGGGATTCCCACCGCTTATTGGGCTAAATGCCATTGTGCCAACCATCAAAAACGTAGCTGAGCTTTGGTTTGGACGTTTGAGGTTGAACTGACAGTGACTCGGCTCACTGCCAAATTTTTCAATGTTGGTCCCCAGGGAACTAACCCGCCCATTCCTGAATAATTCTCTGGTTAGGTCAAATTTGCGGGACCTGATCTCAGCTTGGTTTCCCTCCAAATTGATGACTATTTAATTAGTCACATCATACTGAGAAAATTGTTGGTCAATTTTTCTTCTTTAAATTTTCCATTAAATAAAACCTTCCCCAAAATTTAGTTCTTATATGTTAAGAATTAAGCCACCTTTTCTGCTGACACTCTCATACCCATTAGGGTTAACAGCTGTGGTTGTCTGGTATTTTATTTTATGCCTGTACAAAATTCTGGCTCACTGGCAGATACTGGTGGAACTTCTTTCTAGTTCCATATTCATCATATCAACAGCATTGCCTTGGGCATTCTGGTTTACCGTTCAGATGCTCTGGCATCTGGGCTGGCAGGCCAGTTAAATTCTTACTTGCTGTTCGCCTGACAGTGCCCCTCAGTAAGAGGAATAATTTCATCAGTTTAGTCTATAAGATGGAATATTACCTGTCAGTTACAAATTGGTCAAGAAGAAAATCCATAAGTTACCAAAATATGTAGACAAAAATTGTGAAATACTGATTAGTTATAATGAAAATGTCATAATTCAGCCAGAAATACTACAAATAATGGAGACTGAACCAAGTTTATTTATTGAGAAACAGTTGTATTTGGAAATAAAATGCTCCTTGTCAACAATTGAGTATTAACCCTTAAGTAGCCCCAGGGATTTTAATCCCTGGCCTGAGGAGATTTAAGTCCTTTTAGCCAATCTGAAAAAAAATCCAATAAAAATTAAATGGTATCAGGTAGTTGCGCTCGCCCAGTTGAAACTGGTATTGAAAATTTTTCCTTTCATGAATTCAGAGAATTAGATAAATTAGGATTACTAAAGGAGATTGATGTGAATATCCACATGCTAATCAAAATGGATTGGTTAGTTGGGTTAATGGCGGGTCAGAAAACAAAGTTCCATATTTATTTAAAAAATAATGAATTATTTTTGTGCAAGATGACCATGATTATGGGTGCACAAAGGATGTTTTGCACCAAGTCAATACTGGGGAAGCTGGGCTAATTTGATTAAGGCCTATTTGAAGGTCTAGGGCAGCAGAGACAGTTGTTGCTAAGGAAATCAAAAACATATAGAGCATGGAATGCTCATACTGTTGTCCAGCCCATGGGCAAATCCTATATTAATTGTTAAAAAGAAAGATAGATTGAGTCATGTCATAATTGATCACCATTAGTTGAATAAAATCACAAAAAAGGACTTGTATCACATGCCTAGAATTGACAATGCACTGGACTTATTAAAAGGAGCCAAGGTTTTCTCCACCATGGACTTATTCTCTATTATTGGCAGATAGATAAGCCCACAGAGGATCAAGGAAAATGTGCTATTATAATGACACAGGGGTTGTACCATCTAACAAGAATGCCTCAAAGCTTGTGTAACGCCCTTTGTAACATTCCAGTGAGCAATGGGCACAATTTTTTAGATCTAAAGCTTCCCTGTGTCCTTTTCATCTGAACAATATTTATGTATTTAGCAAACGTTCACCAAACACCTACACTACCTTAAGGAAGTGTTCAAGCAACTGGCTTCTGTGAATCTCAAGATTAAGCCATGAACATGCCTCTTCTTCAAGGAGGAATTATAATATTTGGGATTTTTAATTAAAGCAGAAGGACTCAAACCTAAAGGATAGAAGGTAGAAGTGATCAAACAAATGTCAGTCCCTAAGAGCGTTCAGGATATTCATGTTTTTCTTAAAAATGGTTAGCTACTATTGCCAATTCATTTAAGATTTTGCAAAAATAGCCGATTCACTTTTCCATCTATTGAAAGATTCAAAAAGAGAGTTTGTCTGGATTGATGAGGCTCAAATTGCATTCAATGAACTGAGGAAATATTTGACATTGAGTCCAACTTTAAAATATATAAATTTTGAAAAACCATTCAATATTTAATTGGATGCGTTGATGATGGCTATAGGAGCCATCCTTAGTCAAGTAGACAAAAATGGGGATGAATACCCCATGGCATATGTCAGCTGAAATCTTTCAAAGGCTTAGAGGAACTATATGGTCACAGAGAGAGTCTCTTGAGGTTATATATGCCTGTAAACAATTTTTAGTCTATATTAATGGAATGCATTTTAAGGTCATGACCAACCATGCCGCTCTTTGGTGGCTTCATAATCTCAAAAAACCAGAAGGGAGATTGGCGTGGTGGGCTTTGAAGTTGCAGACCTATTACTTTGAGATAGAACATTCTGCTGTAGATAAAAATCAAAATGGTAATGGTTTATTAATTTTATTAATCATTCTTGATGTGAAAGATCATGCTGATGACCTATTTGAGCAAATGATCTTTGGGGAATTACAAGAAGAGCCAGTCAAAATTCAAAAAGCACTGAAAAATGTTTTAAAGAAGACTGAATATATCAACGGTCAACTATTTAAAATAATGGACGAAAGAGGCTTTTGTTTCCAAAATCTTTAGAATACACAGAAATAACCCAGGCTGCCCACAAGGTTGTCAGACATGGTGGGTTAAAGAAGATGCTCAAACTCATCAGGCAATACTATTTTTGGGAGTACCTAAGTTATGATGTTGCTAATAATGTTACCTGTTGCATGAATTGTCAACTCTACAAGCCACATAAATGTGTAATAACTTATTGATTGGTGAAGCAATGATTTGCATGGCACATGGTCTTGATCAATATTATGAGACCATTGAGTATGAGTATGGGTTGGAAATGTTACATCATAGTAGCAATTGACCACCTTATGAGATGGGTTAAAACCTGAGCCATGAGCTGAGCAGATGCCCTGAGTACCACCAAATTTATCTTAGAGCAGGTAATATCAACACGGGTGTCTCCAAGTGTTGCTGAGTGACAATTAAAAAAATTTAACCTCATTTGTATTACTCATGATTGATCTAATGGGGATTAAAGGGGTGGTGTCTGCACCCTATTGACCTAAAACAAACAGAGTTGTTAAATGAGTCAATGGAATTCTTGCAGCTATGCTAAGGAAGCTAATCTTTGATAAAGCATCATCTTGGGTGTCTTATCTAAGTTTGGTAACTTTTTCATATAACATCATTTTCTATTCAAGGACATAAAAACGCCGTTCAAGTTATTTTACTGATGTAGGGCAGCATTGCCACCAATTTTCTATTCAGCAGTGGAGCCAACTTTGATATTGAGTGCGGATAAATAACTTTATCAACTCATGAACATATTAGTTAATCTCCAATCTCAACCTTGTAATATGACAATCAAAAGAATAATTCAAGCTAAAAAATCTGATGATAAGAGTTGATCCACGCATATGGAATTTATTATTAGAGAATGAGTGTCCTGTTGTGATACTCATGGGTTCAGTCACCAAAATAAGCTAGATGTGATATGGTCAGGACCATTTGAGGTTATTGCAAAAAATCAAATGATGCCTACACAATCAAAAATGTGACATATGGTCATGTGATTAATAGGGTACACAGCAAAATTCTTAAAAATGGAATTAAAGGAAAAAATATAATATAAAAAAGAGAAAATAATTATTAAAATATAGAAAAATGGTATATATATAGTTTAAAATATATATGAAAAAAGAAATTTTATTATAATTTCAAAAAAAAACTTTTTAAAAGGCTTTTTAATTTTTTTAATTAAGCCTTAGGTTGCAAATTGCAAGCTCTTCTTTGACGCCTCTAGGGGAGGGAGGTTAAATGTTAAAATTATGAAAGAGGCCACTGAAGTCAATCTGGGATTGGATAACAGCAAGGGTTAGAGCAAGGAGAAACAAAGATTTTTGGACCCATGGAAAATCCTGAGAATATGCTACAGTTGGAAGAGTGATTGGGATGTCTAAATTAGAAGGATGAGAAACCCTGGATCATGGGAGAAAATAGCAATGCAAGAAAATGCAATCTGCAAATAAGTCCATGTTATCTCTATATGGCACAGGTGCCAGAAGCTGTGTACAGAGAGCTTGACAAGAAGCTTTGTCAAGAATACTTGTAATATGAGAAAAAATGAACAGGGAGATGTATGGGTTGCTGTTGAACCATGACCCCAATAATCATCATTAGTGGGAGATATTGCTAGGTAGCCCCAGCTGCAAAGTAATCATGCAGGCAACAAACGGCATCTTGGAGGCAGCAGCTGCAGGCCTCCTGAAAGTGAAAAGGAAAGGAATGGTGAAAATCTAGTGATGCAGGGAGTAAGGCAGCCCATATGCAAAGTACTTGCCCTGAAAACTGGAGTGCATAAGCTGCAGTACCTCAGTTGAAAAAATTATCAAGGTCATAAGAAGCAAAAGAAATGCTAAGGGCTTAAGTCATTTTTCTACAAAGTTCCTGATATGGAAGCCAACATGCCCATCATTACCAATTGCTAATTCAGTCGACAAGATGGTTGCTAAAATTGTCTGATCTGAAAAAGGAACTCTGGTAGAAGATCTGATTCAATTAGAATGACTGATCTAAATTGGCGGAATTTGCTTCATTAGTCTTAAGGGCAATTACTGGATATAGAAAGGATGGAGCTGAATCCAATATTGATTCAAAATCAAGCTTGATGGAAGGAATGTGAGATTGAAGGCTGAGAATTTATAGAGAAAATGGCCAACCCTATTTCTCCTTTGAAGATAGGTAACGTTGCAGGAAGAGCAGAGGAGGAGTTAACCAAATCAGGTTGACTTGGGGTGTTTATCTGGCATGAAGGGTAAAGGATACCTCTTCAGGAAGTTCATGGCATTGCTCAAAAAAGGAGGCGTCCATTTCAGGCAGACTAGACAGTACTCTGAGCATGAGTATTGTAAGAGGATATTTTTAGCTGATAATCTGGCTAAGAGGTGGGATGTGTGAGAATTTTATATGACCACATTATCCAGCTTGGGATTAGTTAAGCTTCAATTTATTTAAATTATTGGTTTGCATATTTTAATTTAGTTTTTTAATTAAGCTTTAGATGATAATTTAGTTTTGTCATCTATTTTAGCAATAATAACAAACTGAATGGTTAATTATGATTCTCAGAGAATCATATATGATGATAATTATGGTTATAAATTCATCTGGGATTGTTACTGACAACGTGGATATAAGTAAATCACCTTGAAATGGGCAGTTACTTGTAGGATATAATCAGGTTTGGAAGCTAACATGTGTGCTGATAGCAATTTAAATACGCTATTCCTCATTATAATCAGTTGTAATTTTTCCCAAAATTGCTCAAATATACTTTTTGTCAGCTAGGCGTGCTGAGACCATCATGGTTTCCGTGACTTACCCCTAACACATGTCCTCCCTTACTTTTGCCTATAAATATTCCCTAAATTTATTAATAAAAAACATCTTAAACCTATATCTTATAGTTTATTATATCTTATAGTTCATCTGCTTCTTGTTAATGAGAGTTGTTGTTTAAGTGTTAATGCCAGAGTGAGGCTGAAGTCAATTAAACTTTTATATATTGTCAAGTGAGGCCAAAGTTACTTATCCTAATCTTATCTGCCAGAGTAGGTCCAAATCTACACGTTTTTTCAAAC
Organism: Massospora cicadina; assembly: GCA_022478985.1. Lineage (NCBI taxonomy): Eukaryota > Fungi > Entomophthoromycota > Entomophthoromycetes > Entomophthorales > Entomophthoraceae > Massospora > Massospora cicadina. The sequence continues at coordinate 76,754 of JAKSZP010013530.1, read as the reverse complement.
TTGATTAAGCTAATTGTCACAATACAAATAGCAAGTCCATATTTTAATTTTTAAATTTATTGCGGGGAAGGCCAACCATGGGACGGACACTTCTGAATATGACTCAGAAGAGACAAAACTTTGTACCAGGGAAGGCACCCCAGAGAAGCGATGCTATCTCTTGTTGCCAGCGGGAACTCTACTTATGGGGAGGGGGAGGGAACGTGTGAAGGGGCCGTAGCCACTATTGAGCACGTGTGGAGGAAGGGGTCTGATTTGATGAACCAGACTGGGAACCAGGAGGAGACCAGCTGTTGGCGACGCGGTGGGAGATATCCAAACATCCACACTTGAAAGTGGTCCACCAAATGAGACCAGAATCTGTGGACAGCTTCTGGGAGGGTGGGGATGGAGCCAGCGATGGCATCCAAGACAATCATGTGGATAGTCCACATGGCGATTGCAACCACCAGAGCACGGAGGGAGGGGTGGGAGGGGGAGGCCATTGATGAAGCAAACATATCTCTTGACAGACTGAAGGATGTGTTTGATCCTGGCCTAGCAGACGTTGGACTTCGCGCCATATCACTTTAGAGGTGGGGAACTTCTCCAGGCGGTGAAACAGCGTTCCATACTGGCCACACACGACACAGGATGAGTGTAAAGCATTAGAGCGCTCAGCTGTATGATACACCCGCCTCAGGAAGCGCCACACATGGGAGCGGACTTGAGGCTGCAACAGAGGGTGGTGTGCGTATTTCCAGATAGTCTTTTAGGGTCTCAGTGGAATAAGGGATGTCCATCATGTCCAGGTAGTCCACCCTGGATAGGACTTGGGGTCGAATGGGGATCAAGCCATCATGGATGGGTAGCCCCTGTACCTCTTGTGTGAACTGAGGAGAGGGGCGGCCTCTTTGGGTTGTATGTCCACTAATACGAATTCTCCACTCTGCACTTTGCATGGAGAGTAGGATTCGTTTGTAGTGGGTTTTAGTCCCGTGAGGACCTGTGGCCAATGTGTGTGATGCGAGGTATTTCATCAGGGAGTGAGGGTTTGATGGATTGTTGAGGCCCAAGGCTCAGGAGAAGTTGGAGCGGTCCGCGCAGGACCAGTGTTGGGATGGGAGTGTAGTAGCAGTGACGGCCGCGATCCAGGTGCCCAGGATCTTGGCAGCATGGGCTTTGAAGGCAAGCAGGCCTATGCCACCTTGATGATGAGGGCCAAACATGACCTCTAGCCGTACTGGTGGAGGGCGACCTGACCAAAGCCATCCTTGCAGCAAAGCATACAGGGATTTGAAAAAGCTTGGGGAGAAGGGGATGGCGTGGGCTCTGAACCAGACTTTGGATAGGAGTATAGAGTTGGCAAGAACAACCCTGCCAGTGAGGGTAGTAGGGTGGGCTCTGAGAGAGGCGATTCTCTTCATCACGTTGTCCAGTATACGGCACTCCATTACTGCTGACGCGTATCCGCCTGCCTCCATCCACACGCCCAGATGGCATACCGGTCCTATGGTAGGACGTGGCACAAAGGGGAGCACCAGTGGAGCGGTGTGTGTTGAGTTAGTAATGCGTGGACGTGGGTGAGCAGATGGGCTGGGTTGGGAACTACCTGCTGGGGTCCAGCAGTTCTGAAACTGACCAAGGAGGATGATTTCGGTTTTGGAGGCGTTCAGTGCCGCGTTGCTTACCCGGGAATATTCCTGGATGAGGGCTTCAAGCGCGCGTGCATCTTTGTTATTAGACACCCCCACCATGCAATCATCTGCAAATGCCATCATCTTGACTGGGGTTTGGCCTGGCACATGGACCCCAGTGAGTTGGGCATTCACATTTCGCAGTAGTGGGTCAAGGCTGAAGTTGTATAAGAGTGGGCTGAGGGGTCCCCTTACCGCAGGCCCCTTTGAGGGCGGACTACTTCCGTTAGGAAGCCTGGGCCACGCACTGCCATTGTCGCAGATTCCGTGAGCAGCATCACCCAGTTTATGAAGCGAGGGGGTAGGCGGAATTTATGGAGACAGGCCCTTAGGTATTCCCAGTTCACTCTATCATAGGCCTTTTGTTGGTCCAAGAATAAAAGTTCACCAGAGGCTGTGGACTGACACACATTAGCCACAGAGTGCATGTTATCCCAAATCGACCTTCTGGGATGAAACTGAATTGTTCTGGGGAGATGGTGGCAGATGCTACAGTCCCTAAACGGTTAGCCATGATTTTGGTTAAAATTTTTGGTGTCTGTGTTTGTTAGAGAAATGGGGCGCCAGTTGTCTAAGTCAAACCTATCCCCTTTCTTGAAGAGTGTGATAGTAAAGGCCTCATGTCCTCCTGGTAGGAGGCACGTTTCCAACAGGCTTTGGTTGAGTGAGGCAAGCAGTTTTGGGGATATATCTTTAAAGTACTTTTTATAGAATTCATATGGAATGCCATCTGAGCCTGGGCATTTTTGGTTTGGCGCACCGCGAATGGCTGTTCATAAATTGTTTGCAGTAATTAAATTCATTATTTCTGGGTATCGGAAAATGGTGCAGATATGAGCTCAGTCAAGAAATTCCACCATTTTGGCCGGCTGAATTGGTTCAGCTCAGTATAACTTGGAGTCATATCTTTGCATTTTAATTGCCACTTCAGCCAGTGTGTCCACAATGGAATTATCCGATCTTCACAACAGTGTGCAGGCCACGCTCTGGCGTGGTGCAAAATTTTTTTGAAGAAGTATGCGGTGCACTTGTCACCTTTAGTGATGCGTGTGGCCCTGTATTGGACACAAACCTGATGTTTGTGTTGCCTTTCGAGTGCGTTAAGGTGGGCGGCTGCCTCTGCTCACTTCTGGCCCCATGCAGGGCTATATCCTGTGGCTGGAATGTTGAACTCCAAGTGGGCCAATTCTGCCAGCGCGCGCGAGATAGCCACTGATGTGGCTCATGAGCGTCTGGAGGAGAGATGGCGATAGTAGCAGATGGTGTCTTCTTTGAAAGTTGCCCATGTGGAAATGGGGTCCGCGCAAAATGGTGCAATAAACGATTTCACCAAAGTTGCCTCTTCTACCCACGTGGAAAATCCTGACGACGCGAGCTTGGGGGGCAGATTTTGCACCAATGTGGGGCCTTTGCAACTGTGACAGGTAAGTGGTATGTTATCAAGACCAGTCGGTGGTTGGAGAATTCCATTTTCGTTGTTTTGAAGTGGGAGATGTGGGGTTGGAATTTTGCCAGTGTTAGAATAAGGTCAATGCGGGTCATGGACCTTAATTGACCATTGTGGATGTGGGGACGTGTCATGTTTTTGAGCAGTGGGGCATGTCATGGCAGCGCATCCATTAACCCAAGGGTGGCTTTTAGAATGCGTAGTTCTACGTGACCCTGTGGGGCGTGGGGTGAGGGTGGCCACCAGTCCGTTGGTGAGGTTAGCCAAAAGTTCATGTCACCAACTAGGAAAGAATCGGGGGGTAGCAGGAGGGATTTGACTGACGAGAAAAATTCCCAACGCTTGTGTGCACCATTTGGGGCATAAATGTTGATGATTGTGTGTGCAATGTCAGCCCATGAGAAGGTGACAATGAGCACTCGGCCATTTTGGAATGTTTCTGAGGATGTGAATTTGAAAAAATTGTTTTTCCAAATTAGCACCCCACAGTGCTTTAACCAAAAGGATAGGGATGGTAGGAGCATTGTTTTTCAAGCTTCCTCAGAACCTTGTGGACAGTGGGACTCCTGGATGGCTAGGATATCCACAGGTAAATTGTTTTGTAAAAAACTCAGTTTCCTAGCCCGGGATGGGGAGGCCTTGAGTCTGGTGATATTCAGCATCCCTAGAGTGAAGGTTTCCCCCATCGCACCTTAGGTGTGAAGGGGTGGGCCCCCGGGCCCACCAGCCTCTTCCAGGTCCCCACGGGCTTTCACAGCAGTGTGGGTGTTAGCAGCAACACTATCGGAGTTTTTGTTAATTTTTGCAGAAAGAGTCACATTGGCTTTGGCCTTCACTTTTTGTTTTCCCGACGTCAGACAAATTTTTTGCGGTGCGGATAAGTTCGGTGCACCATCGAGCGGGGCAAAAAAATTATTTTTGGTTGGGATAGGTACCAAGTCAGTTTCAACTGGAGCTTGGGTGCAGCGATTGGGTGAGATTGAATCTCCCATCAGATCCTCAGACCGAGTGGCCCACTCAGCATAGGCCTCCCAATCTGATTGGGTGATGGATTCCCAAGTTGCTTCTGCCACAAAGGTCTCCATGTCATCCTGGCGTTGTGAGTGTGGGATGGTGGTGGTGGCCTTGGCCGCTTCCTTGGCTGCGGCCCTATGGGCCTGCTTGGCCCTCTTCCACTCCTGCGGGGAGATGGGCTTTACCAATAGGTAGCAGCCTTGTGCTCCCCATGGGAAAGCCTCCTTGGTGCTTGCAGTTGGTTCATAGTGCGCCTCTCCGCTGGCCATGGCCGCTGAGGGGTGCTCTTGGAATGTGACGCCCTCCTTGATAAGGCATGCATGTGCCTTATGGCCAAACGTGTCACAGTGGGTGCAAATGGGGGGCGCGCTGTCCACGATTACCTGGAATGGGTGGGTGGTATGCCCTGCAATGTCAATAAAGGTGGAGTGCAGGATCTGGGTTAGGTCCTTCGCGATCTCCTCAGTTGGGGTCAAAACTGTGATGGCTTTGTCGGTGCACAGGTGTGGCATTAGCGTGAAATGTTGCATTTCAAAAGATTGTACTTCGCCGTATATGGTGAGACCATCTTTCAGGTGTTGCTCCAAAATGTCACATATTACTGTAGTAGGCAAAAAGTCAAACGTGAGAAAAATTTGGTTTGATTTTGTCCATCTGGTGCATTTGGTTTTGATGACCCATTGCCCTTCAGGGAGGTTAACCACTATGCGCACCGCTGCAGCCTTGTCTGCTGCTATTTTGCTTTCGAAACCTAGGTCCAGCCAACTGCACAACATGGAGTGAGGTGCAACATACACCGCAGTCGGGAAAATTTTGTGTACATCTTCACAAAATTTTTCCCATAAGGCTATTTTTTGATGTCCAGATACACAAGGACTCTGAATTCCACCGGCGAAAGTGGCTGGGAGTGTGGCATGTTGATGTACTGGTTGCATCGTGCTTGCCATGCGAGTATCTCCGGGGAAATTGTGACCACCAGTTTTTTTAGATTTTTTTCTATTCCGCCAGATTCTCCGGGGCGTTTTCAAACGTTAGAGGCCGCAGGCCTTCCGCCTGCTCCTCTTGCCCAACTTCTCCCAGACATGGGCGCAGACTAACCTCCTCTATGAGATTGTCAAACTAGATTTAGTCTTGAATTGAATAGGTTGCAAAAGTGTTTGCAACGAGAAAGAAAAGTTAGGTCAATACCAAGTCCATATTTAATTTCAGAGTCTGTAGTTAAGCAAACCTTTGCGTTAGTGAAAACCCCACAGTTTTTACACCTAGTGGCAATGAGGCCTCAGAAATTATGAAAAAATTCTTAAATTATTAATTGTTAAAGTCTTCTCTTTTTTCCTATATACAATCTATTAATATTTTTTAATATATCTAGTTTTTTTGCTATTATTTTTTATGATATGGATAAAGAAACTTAGCATATATACCATTCACATTTGAGCTGCCTTGATTCTTAATGGTATATACATCTTCAGACGATTTCTCCAGTATAATAATGAACCTTTGTATAGTGAGGCCAGCTTGTGTGCACTGCTTGCACTATGAGTGTCACAATACACCACTAAATCTTCTTTCCTTTAACTTAAATACAGTAGCTCATTTATCATTATCAAAGTTCTTCTAACTAGTTCTATGATTAATGACATTATAATAGGCTTCAGATTGCAACTTGATCAAGGTCTTTACCTGCTGCTCAACATAACTGTTTTGGGTTAATTGCATCAGTTGAATTAATACTAAATATAATAAGGGAGGTATAACGGGCTGTCTACCATACAGAAGTCAAAATGGATAGTGGCCTATGCTGCTGTGGTGTTCAATATTTTATACAAATACAGTAGCACTAATGAAAGTAGCCCATTGCAAAGGTGTCACAGCTGTATTTTTGCGCAATATGTCATCTAGAGTGCCATTCACTCGTTCTACCATATCTTAGTTTCATGATGGTGCTGTGTAACAACACTCTCTTGATGGACATCAACTCGTTCAACTATTGCATCATCTGTGCAGTAAAAGTGTGCCATTATATGTCAAGATCTTATGGGAGCATCCATGCTTATAAACAATACAGTCCATAATAAACTTGGCAGTAGTCAAGGCCCTGACATCTTGAATTGCTTTTGCTTTCACCCATTTTGTCATATAGTCAATAGCAACAATTATGTATTTTTTGCCTAGGCTACTCACAGGCAAAGGGCCAACTACATCAATTGACATGGTATGCCAGTCCCAGTCAGGTTTGATCAATTGATATTTAACATCCAACTTTACAGGCTTTGCATTTGGCATGAATGGCATTTATTGAGTACATCTTGGATATTGAATTGCTTGGAATCCCAATAGTAACAAGATTAAATTAATTCTAGTTTTTTGGTCAGATCTCCATGCCCAACGGCCTTGTGAGATTGTGTAACACCTCCATTTGGTCTGAAGGTTTTGGGAAAATTTCTTTGCTGCTATGGGCTTAAGATTGTATAAAACTCCATTTCAATATTTGGTGTCGTTAATGCTTTTTTGATCGCCTCTTGTACTTCTGGTAGCTTGTCCCCATATTTTTATGTAATCATTTTTTCATAAAACTCATTGGCCAAATTGCTTGAGAAAGCTACAATAGTAAGTTGTAATGAATGGTATTAAGCCATACGTTGCATTTTGATTTGGGTTTGGATTTTCTGAATCTAAATCAATCTGTTTAAAAAGGCTTTTGGTGTTTGTCAGGTTTGGGCGCTGGGTTGTGCCTCGCCTGAATTATTGACTAGGCTCTTGCAAGCTTAATCAATGGTTTGGGTGAGGCCCTGGAAGGGCGACCTTTAAGGTTGAGCCCGCGCAATTCCAAACTTTGTTCAGAATTTTCTCTCTCTCTTTCTCTGGTGGCCTCGGGGCCACCCTTACCTTATCTTACCTGATGATCCGCGCACAACAAGTTTGTGTCACGTCAACAAAAACTTGGGGTTTCAGGGTTTGATCTCCATCGAATATCCTGTCTGTTCCTTGGTGTGTTTGTGGCATCAGATTATTGGGATCCTATTCATCAGTGACTTTTTATTCAATAATAAATAAAATAAGGTTAATTCCAGGGTTTGCAACCTCGCTTACCTATTTTGTCTTTTTCTCACTCCAAAATTCCCTAATTCCAAGGTTTACTACCTTGAGAGTCCAGCTCACGCTGGAAATTCAGCGTGAATTGTGTCAATCCTAAGGTTAGATGGCGATCAGAAACTGGGACGTTTCTAACTGTTACAGAAGTAACAATAGTCCATCTGCATTTGATGGGCTGCTCCAGCTCTATGAGTAATTTCATAGTAAATTGCCTGTAATTTCAGAGTCCAGCAGGCTAACCATCTCTCAGGATCCTTGAGATTGTGGAGCTATTGTAATGAGCTGTAATCTATTACTACTTGAAGCTTGGTGCCATGAATGTAAACCCAAAATTGTTTACAAGTTTTGATGACAGCCAAAAATCCTTGCTCAGTTACATTATAATTACACATATGCTTATTCAGCATCCTGCTGCAATAAGTGAACAGATACTCCTCACCATCATCCCCAACCTGGGATAGCACACCCCAAATTGCAGTTACGAGGCGTTAGTCTGTAGAATAAGAGGCCTTCTGAAGTCTGGATATTTAAGAATAGGCGCCTTTCTCATTGTGGTTCTCAAAGCCTCAAAGGCTTGCTGGCACTCATCTGCCCAGTAAAAACGAGCTCATCCTTTTAGTAAATGGAATAGGGACTCAGCAATCTTTGCAAATCCTTTTACGAATTTATGATAGTATCCTTTTTTTAGTACTAGATGGTCCCAACCTGAGGGGGATTCATCGATGTTTATTGAATTACGCCTGGGTTCCTAAGAGCCTGAGGCGAGGGAAGGGGAGGGAGGAGGCATCGAGAAAGGGAGGGGGATTTGCGCGCCAGAGACGTGCTGCAGTGACAACTGAGTGGGGAGGGTTGGCGACATAGTGCAGACCTTCAGGGCCATCTCAAAGTGTACCTGAAAGTGGGTGATCATGTGTGGAAGGGTTTACACCTGCTGGTCAAAGGCAGCACGAAGGAAGGAGTTATGGATGGTCCAGATGGCTGTGGCATAGGCGAGGACATGGAGGGGTCGGTGGCAACCAGGCAATGTCTGCCCAAACATGAGGTCTTGCACAGGGTGTCCAGACCAGGGCTGAGCATGAAGGAGCGCGCGGGCCTTTGGCCAAAATGCGGCGACACCTGGACAGGTGAAGAAACGATGGAGGTGGGAGTCAATAGGCTCCACACAGCGGGGGCAGCTTTGGTGCTGGAAGGTAGGGCCAATCCGGTCCCCTGTTCTGTATGAACAGTGGAGCACCCTCCATAAGGTGTTGAACACCTTTGCTGACAGGATGGGGTGATAGACGTCCTTCCACAATTCCTTAAGGTCAAATATCACGGAGGGAGGGAGGAGCTCAAGGAGTCTTGGGTGAATGGGAGGACGATCTTGGGGGTTGAGGCGAGTTGTGACAACTTGTCCATTGTGCACAACTGCATGGCGACGGGGGCTGAGGCCAGGGCCTTCCCTTCTGTATGGGAAGGCATGGTGGATCCGCGCGCCTACTCATTTCAGGGCAAGGAGAGCCTGGTTCCAGTAGGGGGATGAGGATGGTTTTAGGCGATGGCCTGGGTGGTTTGTGAGCCACTCCCTAATGAGGTCAGAGATGCTCTAGGAAGACCCAGAGCTGCTGACACTGACTGGCGGGGGCGGGCGCCAGTTGGGGCATGGGGGTCGCGTCCCAGCAGACAATCGGCCATAGGAACTTCAGGAAGATTGTGGCGGCGTGGGATCGCGTGTCCAGAAGCCCTAGGCCTCTTCATTGCATGGTCAGGCAATGGTTGAGAGGGCCATTGGTGGATGGTTTGAGCCCCAGATCCAACAGCGGAGGAGTACATTGAGCCGCGTATAAAAGGCATCTGTGAATGGGCAGACGTGCGCTAGAACCAGAATTTGTAGAGGAGGAACACATTGGCCATCAGAGCTCGACCCTGGGGGTGACGTGCCGCCGGTTCCAGCTGACAATCCTGGAGTTAACTGCTGCGAGGAGCAAGTCCTCATTGTCTTTTAGCGCAACTCCTTGTTGGTTGGTGAGAACGCCCAGGTGACGGAAGGTACCGCGCTCAGGTTCAATAACAAATGGTGGGGGGAAGGTGGGGGAGCCAACCTGTACAACTGTTGTCTTGGAGGTGTTGACCATGGCGTTGGACGCCTTGGTGTACCTCTCAAAGGTCACAGCAGCGAGGGCAACATCCCCAGGGCATCCAAATGCAATGGCAGTGTCATCTGCAAATGCCATGGTGCGTGTGGGGGCTTTACCTGGGACCAGAATCCCTGTTAGCTTGTCCTGTAAGGAGGCCAAGATGGGGTCAAGGGTGATGTTAAAAAGGATAGGGCTCAGGGGGTCCCCTTGCCGGAGACCTTGTCCAACTGGTACTGCCACTGTAAAACCCATTGGCGCCAGGACTCTGGTGTGGAGCTGGTCATAGAGCGCTGATATCCAGCGCCTAGCTGCGGGGAGGGAGATGGAAGCGGGCCAGGAAGCATTAATATACTTCCAGGCTACCCGTTCATATGCTTTCTCCATATCCAGGAGAGCCACAAAGCCACAACCTTACGAGAGTTAGCAGTCAAAGTCACGAGAAGTTCATTATAGCTGTCCCATAACGACCTCCTCGGAATAAAACCGTGCTGGGATAGGGAGAGGCGAGGTGACACTCATTTGGTGATGCGGTTAGCCAGAAGCTTCGTGAAGAGCTTGTGATCTGTGTCGATCAACGCTATGGGGCGCCAATTCGCCAGGTTCTCACGGCCTGACTTCTTGTGAAAGAGGGTCGTGATTGAGCCTCTGAGTCGGGGAGGACCTCGCCATTCACCAAGAGTGCAGCGAAGAGGTCGCGGAGGGTTCTGGCTATCACTGCAGGTTCCAGAAGGTACACCTCAAAGGGTATTCCGTCTGGGCCTGGGGCTTTAAGCCGTGGGGATTTCAGAAGGGTTTCCATCACCTCCTGGATGGAAATAGGCGCCAGTAGAGCCTCATCAGCCTGTGGGTCAATGGGCGGCTCTGGAGCCCGCCACAGGAAGTCTTGGATGTCTGATGGGTCCACCTGGGTGGCATGGAAGAGGCTGGAGTAGAAGCGGTGTAGTTCCTGAGTGATTTCCTCCTTATCTGAAGTGGTTGTAGTGCCAATCTTCAGTGCAGTAATATCCTGCGCTGGTGACCGGGCTTTCTGTTTCTGAAAGAAGAAGCGGGTGGGGCGTTCCCATTGAGCATAGTAACGAGATGTTGTAAAGTTTTCTGCCCGTTCTTCCTGCAGTGTGAGCTCCAAGCGGAGTGCTTCCTGCGCCGCTTCCCAGTCTTCCAACCATCTGGGAGAGGGCGAAGGCTGGCAGTATCGCTCTAGATGTCTGATTCTGGCTTCCGCCCTTCTGACTCTGGCGCGAGCTGCAGTCATCTGGGCTTTGGCACAGTTGTAAGCAACGCGGGTGATGCCCTCCTTGGTCACCACCCATCTAGCCTTGTGGTCAAGCAAGTGGGGTGGGGGTGAGGTGAGAGTCTCCCAGATGGTTATAGACAGCTTCTCCTTAGTGAAGGTCTTGTTGAGAAGAGCTGGGGCAACCCTAGGCCAGAACCTACGCGACGGTCTAAGTGTGGTGGTGAGGGACAACGGTGAGTGACCTGTGATCACTCAGATGGTTGTCATGAGAGATGGGAGAGGAGACGCGGCCAATTAGCAGGGGCCAATCAGTGCCATTACTATGCGTGACGCTGACTGGAAAGCTCCTCCATCATACTGGATCCTAGTCATGCAACCTAGGCCAGACGCGGAGGGTGGAAGCGCATCTATAAAGCCACTCAGGCGAAGGAAATCCTGGAGGCGACTTGATCCAGGGCGTTCCTTTGCTGCAGGGGGTAAGAGTCACGGACGCGACTTATGGTTGTGTTGAAATCTCCTAAGAGAACTGTATTCCGTGGGAGATTGAGTTGGACGAGCTCCTCCAAGAGCCTATTTTGCTCCTGACCTGCATTAGGCAGGTAGATGCTTGCAGCGAAGAAGGAGAAGTCAGGAGTGGTGAGTTTGGCTGTATGAGGCGGCCGCCTAGATATTGTGAAATAGAATGGGTTTTAACCCGGGGATTCAAAACAACAAGGGCGGCATGGTTTGTCCAGAAGGAGTTTCCTCCAAACTGTTCATTCCATGCAGATTGTTCATGGGGGAGGATATGGGGCTCCTGGACAGCAGCGATGTCAATTTGTGCTGACCTGAAGTTTTGGAGGAGGCGAGCTCTCCGCTTAAAGTCCCGCAACCCATTTGCGTTGATGGATTGCAGGGCCAGGGTGCTGCCATGGGGACTCATAGCTGTTCCCCTCCATGACCTGGGGTTGCCAGCGCTTAAACCTGCTGCTGTGAGGCGGCTAGTTTTGAGTCCTTTAGCTTGACTATTAGCTGCAATCCGTGAGGAGCGTCGAGGGTTCTGAGGGGAAGGAGAGGGTGGGGGCGGAGGACCCAGTAAGCCAGCCTAGGGATGCTGCCCCCCCTCTGTAGCAGGGGAAGGACCTGAGGGTGCTCAATGGTGACCTCCGCGGTGTCCCCATTTGATGAGTCTGAGTCCATATTTACTTCCTCCAACACTGCAAAGGATCTGCGCGAAATGGACTGTGGGGTTGGGGTAGGACTCTTTGAGGTGGCACTTCTACCGCAGGCCGCGGGTTGCCAGTCCATGCTGGTGGGCATAGCTCCATTGGGAGCTGAGGGTTGATGCGATAAATAGCTGGTGGAGGTTAGTGGGGGTGCCGCGGAGCCCTGAGTGGGGGTGGCTGACGAGGGGCACCCTGTGGGAGATGCCTTGCGCTTAGTGAGAGAGGGAGTAGACTCTGGGAGATTGGAGGGGGTGCCCACTGGAAGGGGGGCATGAGCGCGAAGGTATCCCATACCATAGTGGAGTTAGCTGTTTCAACTGCTAGGCGTAAGGCCTCAGGGGACAGGTCTTAAACGGGAACCCATTGTGTAGGTTGTGGAATTGCTGCTGCAGCCACGTGGGATCGTTTTTAGCCTGGTTTAGGCCCCTGGGTGGTGGCTAAGAGGGCTTGTTTTCGAGCTGTGCAGCCACTATACAAGTGTCCAAGGGCATTACACCATGAACACCGGGGGCGCGCCTGATAAGGGTCGACAAAAAAGATCTCAGGGCATTCCCCAACTACCGCCACACGAGGAATAACCTCAATGTTGCGGGATACAGTGGGGGAGGGGATGAACGACGCCCTAGCAGTGCGAGCTCTTTGAGTGGGAGCATAGTAAGAGGGGACGCTAAAGTCCACTGAAAGAACAGACCCAAACACCATTAAACCAAGATGGAGTGCCAGGTTAAGAGACTCAGGATCAACAGTCGTTGGTAGGTTGGAAAAAGTAACCCATGAAATTTTCTTCAGGTGAGAGCGTGTGCGGGAGATGCGAAGAGATCCACGTGGAATAATGACCTGGAGGGTGGCAGCATGGTCAGCAAGGGCAGCTTCAGTGAAGCCCACATCGATGTAGTGGCCCTCCACTAATTCATGGATGGTGGTGTTAATAGGGAATGTGTCCGCAATCACTGCAAAGTATGAGAAGTAATCCTCTGTATAGAATTCAACAGTGTTATGCCCATAATAAAGGCGAATTGCGTGGGAGAGGGTTGAGCGAGGTAGAGCTTTTTGCGCTCTAGTTTCGGCCCATTTCTTAACATCTGCAATAAACGCCACTTCACGGGGATCAGCTTTGGGTAGCGTTGGTGCCAGAGGTTTTTGCCACGCCCCAGTGGCTCCTTTGGTACGTTTGTGTTTGCTTTGGGCTGCAATTGCAGGTTGAGTGTGAGCTGGTGGTTTGGACAAGTATGCGGAGTTCCCTTGTTGCTGGAATGTTACAGCAGTTGCTGGCGTCATATTAAATTGATGGGCGGTTTGTTGGGCCTCGCTAAATTGGGGAGGCCCATCCAGATTGGAATTAAATCCAGCCAGTTGGGAGGAGGGAGATGTTTCATCACCATCCCAATCTATTTGGGTAAATTCAGCCTGAGTATTTGCTGTGATTTCGTGGGCAAAACTCACTGGCTGATTGGTGAATTGGTCGTTTTCAGCATATGGAGATAAAGCGCCGACTTGAGAAGTGCCGATTATGGGGTTTAAATGGGACGGGTGAGATTGGAACTGGTGTGAAGTTCCAAAATCTGAACCATTTAAATCCCCATTGTGAAGAGTAGATTGTCCCAATTTGATGCTTAATGAACTAGAATGTGCGGCTAATCCAACCTTACATCCGAGGGTTTGGGGGCCAGGTGATTGTTGGGCCTAGCTAAATTGGGGAGGCCCATCCAGATTGGAATTAACTCCAGCCAATTGGGAGGAGGGCGATGTTTCATCATCATCACAATCTATTTGGGTAAATTCAGCCCAAGTATTTGCTGTGATTTCATGGGCAAAACTCACTGGCTGGTTGGTGAATTGGTCGTTTTCAGCATATGGAGATAAAGTGCCGACTTGAGAAGTGCCAATTACTTGTTTAAATGGGACGGGTGAGATTAGAACTGGTGTGAAGTTCCAAAACTCGAACCATTTGAATCCTCATTGGGAAGAGTAGATTGTCCCAATTTGGTGCTTAGTGAACCAGAATGTGCGGCTAATCCAACCTTAAATCTGAGGGTTTGGGGGCCAGGTAGCTGGGTATCGCCCCTCATGGAAGGAGCCAGGAACACGGCGTCAGCAATAATAGATGGGGCTGAATTAGCTGACACAATGGGGGAGGTGAATGCCTGGATGGGCTGAGTTGCATTCAACTGAGCAGACGCCATTAGAACAGCGTGGGTGATGGCCTCCTTGGTTGGAGGGGGCCCAGCAGGTTAGTGGGAGGCAGCGCACACAGAGCTGTTAGGCGTGCAGGTTGTAGAAGTGCGATCAGGTGAACTGGCGCTAGTTGAAGTAGCTCCAGATTGGGGGGTGGTGCCTGCTTTCATGGCTGCTGCTTAAGAGCGGGTGATTCTGGTTGACCCTGAGGTGGGTAACCGAGGGTTGCTTCGTTTGGGGGTGGTGCTGGCTCGTTTGGCATAGCCTGCGGGTGCTTTTGCGGGGTTTCCTGTCATATTTGCTAATAGTTTTCGTAAATCTCTTTAGTGGAGCTAAATTTCAGGCTGAATTGATTTTCAAAAAGTGATGCTTAGCAGAAAGAGATCATTATGATAGTATCCTACTATGCCTAAGAATACTTGAACATCCCTCATACTCTTTAAAGAAAGCATATTTTTAATCGCCTCCACCTTTTGAGGTCGAGGCCACAAGCCCTTGAATTCAATGATGAACCCAATGTATTTCAATTGTTCTTATATGAATTGGCATTTTTTAGGTTTATCTTCATATTGGCTTTCAAAAGCCATTCAAACACTTTTCAATGGGCTCCAGATGTTTAAAACGTCTTCAAAAAGACATTGATATCATCCAAGTACACCAGTATGTAGGATAATTTAAGTTCCCCTAAAATTTGTTTTTTATTGCACGCTGAAAGGTTGCCTGTGCATTTCACAGCCCCTATGGCATGCACATTAGTTGAAACAGCCATTGCGCAGCAATCATTGTGCACTTCTCCTGCTCCTCTTGAGGAAGCTCAATTTGCCAGTATCTGAGGATAAGGTCTATCGTGGTAAAGTACTTCGCCCTTCCAGATGGTCCAGGGCATTGTCAGTTCTGAGCAATGGATACTTATCCTTTTTCATAATGGTCTTGAGGCAGTGATAATTAATTATAACTTGATTGCTGTAATCTTTTTCTTCATGAGCAAAACTGGACTGGCCTACGGGATTTTTGAAGGCATAATCATTCCACTTTTTCAGCAAACTGTCTAACTCTTCTCCAACTACTTCGTCGCTAGCCAATGGGTGCCAGATTGGCCTGCTTTAATAGGCACATGGTCTCTGATATCAACGAAATGCTGTACTCCTTTTGCACAGCCTAAATCTTGATCATCTTTGGTGAAGACTTTTAAGTATCGTTCATACAACTCCATTGCTTCATCATTATGTTGTTCTGAAAATCAGTAGCAATTCTCAGGGAATTACAGCATGTGGCCCATGGGCCTTGGTCAGTAAACTGAAATCAGATAAATCAATTTGCCAGATGATTTTAACTTATACCTCCAAAGCAAATGCACAAATGCGACTTTTTGATTTTAATTGACCTTTATATAATTTGGCTGGTCAAATCTTCTAATAGGACATCAATTTCCACGTGCCCTTGTATAATTATTCCAGGCGCTACACTAGGTTCCACATGAAAACAATTCCAAGGTGGTATGGCCTCCTCATATTATCCTTCCTGGAATATCCAGCGTAGTCCCAGTCCTCATAACAAGTTGATGGCCTGGTGCTATTATCACATCCTTATTCTTTCAAAGAGGTATTTCTTAATTTTTGTTTATGGCAGTTAGCATGAAGCGGCTTTTTTTCTCCACTGAATATATCCCATTTTGAATGGTTAACTGGATCTAAATCGTCACTTATTATAAACCAAAGATATCCTATTATTTATTTATTGCGAGGAAGGCTGACCATGGGATGGACACTTCCGAATTTGACCTGAAAGAGACAAAACTTAGAACAGGGAAGGCACCCCAGAGAAGCGATGCTATCTCTTGTTGCCAGAGGGAACGGCACTATGGGGAGGGGGAGGGAACGTGTGAGGAGGCCGTAGCCACATTTGAACACGTGTGGAGGAAAGGGTCTGATTTGATAAACCAAACTGGGAACCAGGAGGAGACCAGCTGTTAGCGATGTGGTGGGAGGTATCCAAAAATCCACGCCTGAAAGTGGTCCACCAAATGAGACCAGAATATGTGGAGAGCTTCTGGGAGGGTGGGGGTGGAGCCTGCGATGGCATCCAAGACAATCGTATGGATGGTCCACATGGCGATTGCAACCACCAGAGCATGGAGGGAGGGTGAAAGGGGGAAGCCATTGATAAAGCAAACATATCTCTTGACAGACTGAAGGGATGTGTTTGATCCTGGCCAAGTAGACGTTGAACTTCGCGCCATATCACTCTAGAGGTAGGACACTTCTCCATGCGGTAGAACAGCGTTCCATACTGGCCACACACAACGCAGGATCAGTGTAAAGCGTTAGAGCGCTCAGCCATATGGTACACCCACCTCAGGCAGCGCCACACATGGGAACGGATTTGAGGCTGCAAAAGAGGATGGTGTGCATATTTCCAAATATTCTTCTGAGTCTCAATGGAGTAAGGGATGTCCATCATGTCCAGGTAGTCCACCCTGAATAGGACATGAGGTCGTGTGGGGATCACGCCATCTTGGATGGGTAGCCCCTGTACCTCTTGTGTGAACTGAGGAGAGGGGCGGCCTCTCTGGGCTGTGTGTCCGCTAATACAAATTCTCCACTCAGCGCTCTGCATGGAGAGGAGGATTCGTTTGTAGTGGGTTTTAGTCCCGTGAGGACCTGTGGCCGATGGGTGTGAAGCCAGATATTTCATCAAGGAGTGAGGGTTCGATGGGTTTTTAAGGCCCAAGGCTCAGGAGAAATTGGAGCAGGCTGCGAGGGACCAGTGTTGGGAGGGGAGCGTAGGGGCGGCGATGGCCGCAATCCAGGTGCCCAGGATCTTGGCATCATGGGCTTTGAAGTCAAGCAGGCCCATGCCACCATGATGATGAGGGCCAAACATGACCTTTAGCCATACTGGTGGTGGGCGGCCTGGCCAAAGCCATCCTTGCAGAAGGGCATACAAGGATTTGAAAAAGTTTGGGGAGAAGGGGATGGCGTGGGCTCCAAACCAGACTTTGAAGAGGTGCATAGAGTTGGCTAAAACAACCCTGCCAGTAAGGGAAGTAGGGTGGGCTCTGAGGGAGGCGATGCGCTTTGTCACGTTGTCTAGAATACGACTTTCCATTACTGCTGATGTGTACTCGCCTGTCTCCACCCACACGCCCAGATGGTTGACCGGCCCTATGGTAGGGCGTGGCACAAAGGGGAGCACTAGTGGGGCGGTGTGGGGTGAGCTGGGAGGGCGAGCACGTGTGCGAGCAGATGGGCTGGGCTGGGCACTGGTTGCTGGGGTCCAGCAGGTTTGATACTGACCAAGGAGGATGATTTCAGTTTTGGAAGCGTTCAGTGCAGCATTACTTACCCGGAAATACTCCTGGATGAGAGCTTCAAGTGCACGTGCATCTTTATTATTAGACACCCCAACCACACATTTGTCTGCAAACGCCATCATCTTGACTGGGGCTTGGCCTGGTACATGGACCCCAGTGAGTTGGGCATTCATGTTTCGAAGTAGTGGGTCAAGGCTGAAGTTGTATAAGAGTGGGCTAAGGGGGTCTCCTTGTCGTAAGCCCCTTTGAGGGCGGACTACTTCCATTAGGAAGCCAGGGCTACGCACTGCCATTGTTGCAGATTCTGTGAGCAACATTACCCAGTTGATGAAGCGAGGGGGTAGGCGGAATTGATGGAGGCAGGCCCTGAGGTATAATTCCAGTCTACTCTATCATAGGCCTTCTGTTGGTCCAAGAATACAAGTGCCCCAGAGGCTGTGGACTGGCATGCGTTAGCCACTGAGTGCACGTTGTCCCAAATCAACCTTCTGGGTATGAAACTGAATTGTTCTGGGGAGATGGTGGCAGATGCTACAATCCCTAAATGGTTAGCCATGATTTTGGCTAAAATTTTTGTATCCGTGTTGGTTAATTAAATGGGGTGCCAGTTGGCTAAGTCTAGCTTGTCCCCTTTCTTGAAGAGTGTGATGGTGAAGGCCTCTTGTCCTCCTGGTAGGAGGCGCATTTCCAGAAGGCTCTGGTTAAGTGAGGCAAGCAGCAGTGGGGATATATATTTGAAGTACTTTTTATAGAATTCATATGGAATGCCATCTGGGCCTGGGCATTTCCAATTTGGTGCACCACGGATGGCTGTCCATAGTTCATTCAGAGTAATCAAATTCACTATATCTGGGTATCAGGAAATTGTGTGGATTTGGGTTTGGTCAAAAAATTTCTGCCAATTCGGCCAGCTGAATTGGATCAGATTGATATAACTTGGAGTAATACTTTTGAATTTTGATTGCCACTTTAGCTGGCGTATCCATGACAGAATCATCCGATCTTCACACCTTTGTGCAGGCAACGCTCTGGCGTGGTGCAAATTTTTTTTAAAAAAAATATGCGGTGCACTTGTCGCCCTCTGTAATGCGTTTGGCCCTGTACTGAACACAAACCTAATGTTTGTGTTGCCTTTTGAGCGCGTTGAGGTGGGCGGCTGCTTCCGCCCACTTCTGGCCCCATGCAGGGCTGTAGCCTGTAGCTGGGATGTTGGATTCCAGGTGTACCAACTCTGCCAGAGCACGCGAAATGATAGCCGATGTGGCTCATGAGCATCAGGAGGAGAGGTGGCGATAGTGGCGGATGGTATCCTCTTTGAAGGCTGCCCATGTGGAGATAGGGTCCATGCAAAACGGTGTAACAAACTCTTTTTCCAAAGTTGCTGATTCCACCCAAGTGGAAAATCCTGGCGATGCAAGTTTGAGAGGGCGGAGTTTGCACCAATGTGGGGCCTTAGTCACTGTGACAGGTAGGTGGTAGGTTAATGGGACCAGCCGGTGGTCATATAATTCAATTTTTGTTGTTTTGAAGTGGGAAATGTGGGGTTGGAATTTCGCTGGTGTAAGGATAAGATCTATGCGGGTCATGGACCTTAATTGGCAGTTGTGGACGTGGGATCACGTCATGTTTTCAAGCAGCGGGGCTCACCGCAGCAGCACATCCATTTTCCCAAGGGTGGCCTTTAGAACGCAAAGTTCTACGTGACCCTGGGGGGCGTGGGAGGAGGAAGGCCAACAGTCCGTAGGTGTGTTTAGCCAACAGTTCATGTCACTGAGTATGAAAGGGTCTGGGGGTAATGGGAGGGATTTGACCAATGAGAAAAGTTCCTGATGCTCTCATGCACAGATTGGGGCATAGATGTTGACGATAGCATGCGCCACGTCATCCCATGAGAAAGTGACAACAAGGACTCAGCCATTGAGGAAGGATTCTGATGATAAAAATTTTAAAAAATTGTTTTTCCAAACTAGCACCCCACAGTGCTCTGACCAAAAGGATAGGGATGGGAGGAGCATGGTTTTCCAAGCATCCTCAGAACCTCACAGACAGTGGGACTCCTGGATGGCCAGGATATCCACGGGTAAATTTTTTTGTAAAAAAATCAGTTTCCTAGCTTAGGACGGCGAGGCCTTGAGTCTAGCGATATAATCATCCCTAAAGTGAAGGTTTCCCCCATTGCACCTTAGGTGCGAGGGGGTGGGCACCTGAGCCCACTAGCCTCCTCTAGATCCCCATGGGCCTTCATGGTAGCGCAGGTGTATGCAGCAATGCTATCGGTAGTTTTTTTAATTTTAGCAGAAAGGTTCACGTTGGCTTTTGCCTTCACTTTTTGTTTCCCTGACGTCGAACAAATTTTTTGCAGTGCAGATGAGTTTGGTGCATCAATGATCAGGTTGAAAAGAAAATTCAGGTAGGTTGGACTCCAAGTTGATTTCAACCAGAGCTTGGTTGAAAATATTGGGTGAGATTGAGTCACCCATCAGATCCTCAGATTGGGTGGCCCAATTGGCATGGGCTTCCCAATCTGTCTGGTTGAGGGATTCCCAAGTTGCTTCCGCCATGAAGGTTTCGATGTCCTCCTAGCGTTAAGAGTGTGTGATAGTGGTGGTGACTTTGGCCGCTTCCTTGGCCGCGGCCCTATGGGCCTGCTTGGCCTTCTTCCGCTCTTGTGGGGAAATAGGTTTTACCAGTAGATAGCAGCCTTGTGCTCCCCATGGGAAAACCTCTTTGGTGCTTGCAGTTGGTTCATAGTGCGCCTCTCCGCTGGCCATGGCTGCTGAGGGGTGCTCTTGGAATGTGATGCCCTCCTTGGTGGGGCATGCATGTGCCTTATGACTGAACGCGTCACAGTGGGTGCAGATGGGGGCGCGCTATCCACGGTTACCTGGAAAGGGTGGGTGGTATGCCCTTCAATATTGATATATGCTGAGTGCGGGATCTAGGTTAGGTCCTTCACGATCTCCTCAGTTGGGGTCAGAACTGCGATGGCTTTGCCAGTGCACAGGTGTGGCATCAGCGTAAAGCATTGTATTTCAAAAGTATTTCGCCATATACGGTGAGACCATCTTTCAGGTGCTGCTCCAAAATGGCACGTTTTACTGTAGTAGGCAAAAAGTCAAACGTGAGGAAAATTTGGTTGTATTTTGTCCATCTGGTGCGTTTGGTTTTGATGACCTGTTGCCCTTTGGGGAGGTCAATCACTATGCGCACTGCAGCAGCTTTGTCTGCTGCCTGCTTGTTTTTGAAACCAAGGTCCAGCCAACCGTGTGACATGGAGTGAGGTGCAACATACACCGCATTCAGGAAAAAAAGTGTGCACATCCCCACAAAATTTTTCCCATAGAGCTGTTTGTTGGATGTCCAGAAACACATGGACTCCATATTCCACCAATAAGAGTGGTTGGGAGTGCGCCGTGTTGATGTACTGGTTGCATCGCACTTGCCAAGTGAGGATTTCTGGAGAAATAGTGACCGCCAGTTTTTTATTTTTTCTATTCCGCCAGTTTCTCCAGGGCGTTTTTGAACATTTGAGGCCATGGGCCTATCACCTGCTCCTCTTACCTTACTTGCCCAACTGCTCCCTGACATGGGCGCAGACTAATCTCCTCTGTGAGATTATCAAACTAGAATCAGACTTGAATTGAATAAGTTGCAAAAGTGATTGCAACGAGAGAGAAAAGTTTTAAGCCAAAGATATCCTAAGTATATCTGAACTTGAATTTGTGGCCTAGTGATTTCACTTAATTATATTCAACTATGATGACATGGGCTCGAGGGCTTTTTTGGTTAGTTCAAACTTTAATTTAAGTATTGATTTAATAACTTGGGCACATGGGCTTTGTTGGTCAATGTCAAAATTAGTTTTTAATGTCAGTTGAGTTTTTGATCAAATTAATTACTAATTAGTGATATGAATCGCCTTAGTATGTGCTGCCAATTACATGTGAAAGTGAATTGGTTCAGCTATTTTGAAGACATAATGAAACGCCATCTCAAAGATGATGATGGTGTTTACGTTGACCCTGAGGCTGAGCATGACGCCCTGAGTTGAAGTTTTGTAGACGTTCTTACAAACTTTTTATGTGGCCAAATGCCACTGAAAGTAAGACATCATGGTTAAGATGTGATTAACATCAAACCCTATAATTAACCCTTAGGTTGACACTAATAAAATATTATCAACTACTGGACTTGTTTATAATTTAATTGATAAACTTTTTTGTGTTTAGTACTTTCTTTTGTATTAATCGGTTTTTACTTGGGATCAGTAAGATTAGGGCAGCGTGCCATTGTCCAAGTAAAAATGACAGGGTATACAAATTAAATATTACCAAGAAGCTATAATTTAATTTATAATCACCATTCTGTCTATTGTCCTCACACAATAGATGCTCAACACTCCATTCTGCATTTAAAGAAGAACCAGCCCTCTGAAGAAAAACCCAAAAATTCAACATCCCACTTGTATTTTCCCTTCAGCATAAGATATATTAATGAAGTTTTTATGGCTAGTAGGCTTTATATTGGCACAACAGTTGTAAATTTGGAGTGATTGGCCCTATGTCATCAAGATGTTTTCTTTAAATTGCACAAGATCTCATAGGTCCTTATAAAACTAGATCCAATTAATGTGTCATAATTGGCTTTGGGAAGCACTATTGTGGGTGCCACTACCAAAAAAGCTCCAAATTGCAGCGGCAGGGCGCTGTAAGCTCCTTCACTATTAGTGCCGTTGGGGATCACGGTCCCATATTCTCAATTGTGATCAATGTCAGGATGTCATGGTTGTATAACTGTATAGTAGGAACTGATGCTAAAACCAAGGCTGGGCGATAGGAGGCCCAGAAGGTGAAACTCAGGCTCTTCCTGACCTGAAACACACCTTAGATCCACGCTGGGTGCAAGCCAAGCATGCCCAGGTTGATACTAATGGGGTGCAAAACGCCCAGCCTTTTATCTCGGCCCAGGCGCTAAAAGGAACGATTTACATTATAAACAAAGATGGTTCAATTTGGTTGATTGGAGAGCAAGGGTTTGATCCCGCTCAAGTTATGAATTTTAAGCTCAGGTAAAATATGGCTTCAATCGATTACTTGAGTGAAGGCACTTTCGGTGTATTTTACTAAAATGGATGGAAGCGTCTGTTTATTGGAGCGTCAAGGCTTGGGCGCACTTCTTCAGAACCCAAATTTCCCCGGCCCACTTTAAATATGTTTTTACAACCAACAAAGGAATGTTGGTCAACTTTCTTAAAATAAATTTTACCCGTTATTTTTACGTTTTTTCAATGGTTCCTTGGGTAAACTTGATGGTGGACCTCTTCAGGGAGGTCTCCAACTATGTGGGCCACTACCTATTATCACCATTTACCCAAATCCTGGGTGCTTTCTTGGGCCGTTTAGGTCCCCTCCAGACCAAGACACCCAAGTCTACTAGTGCCAAGTTACCCTTGACGATAGACTCCCCTTTGGTGTCTACTCAAGTTGGGAGGTTTCTTACTTACCTGGTCTCATATGTGGTGCTTTACACCCTCGACTGGGTTACCTTTTGCTCAAGCACCATTCTAGGTGCCTCATTTCCCATTCTCTTAACAGCTAGTTTCCTAGCAATGTGGGTTTGCATCCCACATCACCTTGCTGGGAACAAGAGAGTTACAGACACTCTCTTGACATTAGTCAAACAACCTTTTTATTATATGAGCATACGAATTATCAGTGTGGGACTTCCAATATTAGTGAATTGGGTGTTCTGGCCATTTGTCACTGCCACGATGGTGCTCACCACAGCTTTCTTGTTAGGTTTTGTAATAATACGTCTTGGCGTTATTTTTGCAACTACCAATTGGGAAGTGTCCACCCTTCCTGCTTGCACCTGATGGTCTCAGACTTTTCATGATCATCTTGTTGAAACCCTTTTGGGTAGTTTCCCCACCCCAACCTGGAAGGGGCCAGGTAATTTGGCCATCATCAGATCAAATTATATAAATATGGGAACCAAAAGTCTCGCGCCTCTTAAAATGAGGGAATCTTATCCTTATAATCCTTCAACTCCTTCTAAATTTGAACTGTACAGGGTCTAGCCCCAAGAATGAAGTAAAGGTTTCAGACGATTCTGCCATGATGATGTCATCCATGGTCATCCTTATAAATATCGTGTCCTTGACTAGTGATATTTCCTTGAATTGTGAGATGCTTCCCACTGATTTCCTCCTCATCTCGGCAGAAATAGGGAACATCGGAGGGTCTAAACCTGAATTTAAAAAAAGGGTTTCCGTTATCATTTTTTTCTCCCCAACATGTTTCTGAGGTACATGCCAAGGCATCAATTCAGGGCTTGGGGGTGATGGCCCTGGATAGCAATGTACACTGAACCCTCAGAATAAGTGTGGGTTTGTTAGAACCAGAAACTGCGTTCTATAATTCAAGCAATATATCGCAAAATGAGCCATTTATATTTTTATATGGTCTGGATGAGGATTCTATTTTGGTATATCAAATCACTCCTGAGAACCCTCGTTTGACCCCTACCATGATTAGGGGTTCTCAGGAAGTTGAAAAAGAACTTCGTTATAAATAGAAAGATGTATATGCACCTGCAGAAGGTGTGGTGGGATATGTGGCCTCAGTAGTAAGAGTGGCCCACTATCCCTCCCCTTCTATGATTCCAAAACATACCCTGATGGCTTGTTGAAACTGGAGGAAGAATTTTCTGGTGAAGTGATGGCATTTTCTGCATTGGATAAATTCCCATTCTTGATACTTCTTGTTGACTGCTACTCTTACTTCCTCTTATGGAAAGTTCAGCACAACTATTTTGGCGGATACTGGTGCCTCAAATAATTTTATTGACCAAAACCTTGCTGACTACCTTGAGTTGAGTTACTCACCCGGTGGTATGGTTAGAGGTGGGGCTTCTCAAGGTATCCCCACACTGAACGTCAGAGAGTCAGTCAATTTTCAGGTAGGTTCTTATTCATTGTCTGACCAGTTTCAAGCTATCAAAATCTCTTGTTTCCCATCATTTTGGGTGCTGAGTGGTGGCGGAAGTTTGATGTCAAAACTAATTGAAAGAAAACACTTTATCCTTGTCTTTGACCAACGGTCACCAGTTTATTGTTCCTTTGTCTGAGGATAACATCCAAGGCAAATTACCCCATTGGACCAATGTTCCCAGTCCGTATCTTACCCCTTTGCTGAAGCCCACCTTGGGACTTTCCTTACCTTCCTGTTTGGAGGAGTTGGCATCCTCTTTTGATGCAGCTTCAGCTAGTACGTTAACAGAACATTCTGAGTTTGTTTGTGAATTTAAACTTACTGTAAATCTGGTGTGTATTTCTTCCCCCATATACCCATTGATTGTCCAGGAGGAAGAGGTTTTAGATCTATGAGTGAAGGAGCAGTTGGCCAAAGGTGCCATCTTTCAGCGTACCTCCCCTGTTTGCTCCCCACTTCTCTTTGTGTAAGGCTGATGGAACTTTACATCTGTGTGTCGATTATGGAAACTTAAACAATGTGACTGTACCCGACCTCCATCCCATCCTTTTAAATTCCCAGATTGCGTGCTATGTGGAGAAGGCGAAGGTCTTCTCCAAGCTGGACTGCCTCAATGCATTCAATCAAATCCAGATAAAGAAGGGCCAGGAATGGTTAACTGCATTCTGCACCAGAAAAGAAATTTTCCAGTTCTGGGTTATGCCTTTTGGGCTTAAGAATGCCCTGACGTCTTTCAACACCGCATTGATGCTGCGTTGGGAGACTTGTTGGGGGTATGTGCGGTTGCCTACATGGATGACATTCTGGTGTTTTCCCCCAATCATGAGTCACATGAAGTACACCTTTGACAAGTAGTGAAGAGATTGAGGGCCACTTGCCTTACCCTCAAGATCAGTAAATGCGAATTCTTCAAGTCCTAGGTTACTTTTCTGGGCAACGTCGTTTTTGAACAGGGCCATATGATAACTCCAGACAAGGAGAAGGCTTGAAGTGCACCTTGTTATCCACATCCATCCTTCGCCATGTTGACCCTGCAAAGGAGTTCATTGTGTCCTCAGATGCTTCCAACTTCACCATTGCGGCTGCCCTGTTACAGGTGGGTGAAGATGGGTCTGAGCATCCTGTGGGATATTTTTCTAGGAAAATGTCTCTGCATGAGTTAAATTACGCCATATATGACAAGGAGTTATTAGCAGTGGTGGAGGCGCTGATTTATTGGCGTCACCACTTACATGGCTCTTCCCAACCATTCTGGGTACACACAGACCACTGAGCCCTGTTGTAATACCATGCTCCACATGTTCTAACACCACGTCAGACCCGTTGGCATGAGACCCTTGCCCTATTTACATTTTCCTATGAGTTCACCAAGGGCAAGGAGAATGGTTTGGCGGATGCTTTGAGCCGCAACCCTGCTTTGGCTCCCAATCCAAAGGAGGTAGAGATTCACAACACCCAATTGATGATTCCACCGAGTATGATTCTGCCTCAACTTCCTAAGTCCACGGTACATACGCCAGCGCTCATGCCTCTAGAAAATGTAGCAGAATATAGTATGTTTAGGAAGGTAGATCTTTCTCAGCCGTAACCAGCTGAATATGCTGTTGTTCTCACTAAGAGCGCCTTGAATCAGGAGGACTTATCCAGGGGTTATCACGTGAAAGATGAGATGGTGTGGTTTCAGGGTCGCCTATGGGTTCCTACTGGACCACTGCGCCTGAAGATCATCCAGGACCATCATGACGGAATCACTGTTGGTCATCCTGGGAAATCAAAGACCTTGGAGTTGATATGACGCACTTACAATTGGAAGGGCTTGCCTGTTCAGGTAGGGCGGTACTGTAAAGAGTGCCTGATCTGCAACCAAATGAAACCCAATCGGCAACCTTTATCAGGGTTGTTGGTATCAGTCCAAAAGGCTGAAGAGCCCTGGACTTCCCTATCAGTGGATTTCATTGTGGATTACCCATTTCAGAGGGGTATGATGCAATTATGGTGGTGGTGGACCGCTTTACAAAGTTCGCCCACTTTATTCCTTGCAGAACAACTATAACTGCTGCTGAAATGGCCAGGCTCTTCGTCGCTCATGTATTTGCGCTTCATGGAGTTCCTCAAAAAATCATTAGTGACTGGGGACCCCAGTTCACCTCCATCTTTTGGGAAGAGTTGTGTAAAACTCTTCAGATTCGCCCCTGCCGTTCAACTGCTTATCACCCCCAATCAGATGAGCAGAATGAGCGAATGAACCAGTTCTTGGAACAATTTCTGCGTTGTTACACCACCGCAGACCATTCAGATTGGTTTCCTCACCTTCCCATGGCCCAGTTTAGCTACAAGAACACTTTGCTTTTACAATCGGTTGTTCACCCTTTTTGCTAACCATGGCTTTAAACCTGCTTTTAACATGGAGCCCGGCTGTGGTTCCAAATTGGAAGCGGTGCTGGACTTTGCTAAGACTCTCAAGA
The DNA here is from genome assembly GCA_022478985.1 of Massospora cicadina. Lineage (NCBI taxonomy): Eukaryota > Fungi > Entomophthoromycota > Entomophthoromycetes > Entomophthorales > Entomophthoraceae > Massospora > Massospora cicadina. Next base: position 50,020 of record JAKSZP010013530.1, on the reverse strand, counting down.
AGGTCCATCAAGGGGTGTCCACAAGTTTAGAGGCGGCTATGCTGGTTTATAAGGAGAATGCTAATGGAAAGCGCCGAGTGGGTCCAGCATACAAGGAAGGGGATCTCGTGATGCTTGATGCTCGCAACATCCCTATCAAGCAGCCATGCAAAAAGCTGGGTCCAAATTGGATTGGTCCTTACTGTGTAGTTAGAAAGGTGGGACATGCCTCATAACAGTTGGATCTTCCCTCCGCGTTTCAGATCTTCTCCATCTTTCATGAAAGCAAGTTGACATTGTTTGAGGGCCCTCCTCCTGTGACTCCTGAGGCTTATCTTGTGGATGGGGCACTGGAATGGGAAGTGGAGGAAATAGTAGCCTCCCGCCGGGTTAAGCGACGCCTTGAGTACCTGGTATCCTGGAAAGGGTTTGACGCAGCAGAGAACAGTTGGGTGCCAGCATAGGATTGTGTACATGCCCAAGATCTGATCGAATCCTTCCATAATCATTTTCCTGAGGCTGCAGGATCTCAGCCTAAGCCGGCCGTTGCTGCTATGAAGTTGCCACCAGCACATAAGAACTTCTCCTTAGCAAACGCCCCTGGAGGAGGGGTGGAGCCTAAGAAGGAGGAGAGGGTAATGTCATGGTTGGATGACTTTTATAGTAGAAACTGATGCTAAAGACAAGGCTGGGTGACAGGAGGCCCAGAAGATGAAACTTCAGGCTCTTCCTGACCTGAAACACACTTAGATCAACGCTGGGTGCAAGCCAAGCATGCCCAGGTTGATACTAATGGGGTGCAAAATGCCCAGCACTTTATCTCGGCCCAGGCACTAAAAGGAACGATTTACATTATAAACAAAGATGGTTCAATTTGGTTGATTGGAGAGCAAGGGTTTGAGTCCTGCTCAAGTTATAAAGTTTAAGCTCAGGTAAAATATGGCTTCAATCGATTACTTGAGTGAAGGCACTTTTGGTGTATTTTACTAAAATGGATGGAAGCATCTGTTTATTGAAGCGTCAAGGCTTGGGCGCACTTCCGCAAAACCTAAATTTCCCTGGCCCACTTTAAATATGTTTTTGCAACCAACATTCCTTGTTGGTCAACTTTCTTAAAATAAATTTTACCCGTTATTTTTACGTTTTTTCAATGGTTCTTTGGGTGAACTTGGTGGTGGACCTCTTCAGGGAGGTCTCCAACTATGTGGGCCACTACCTATTATCACCATTTAACCCAAATCCCAGGTGCTTTCTTGGGCCGTTTAGGTCCCCTCCAGACAGAGACACCCAAGTCTACTAGCGCCAAGTTACCCTTGACGATGGACTCCCCTTTGTGTCTACTCAAGTTGGGAGGTTTCTTACTTACCTGGTCTCATATGTGGTGCTTTACACCCTCGACTGGGTTACCTTTTGCTCAAGCACCATTCTAGGTGCCTCATTTCCCATTCTCTTAACAGCTAGTTCCAAAGCAATGTGGGTTTGCATCCCACATCACCTTGCTGGGAACAAGAGAGTTACAGACACTCTCTTGACACAGGAGAAATTCTTAACTTCTTGACCAGCTTCATGAAGACAATGTTTACAGGTGCTCCACTATCTTCAAGAGCTACAATTTTGATTTTGTTAACCAGAATATCCATTTAAGTGCACTCAGAGTAATAATAATCAATAGAATTTACTAGGTGAATATGAAATAATCTAAAGGTTTAGGAGATTGCTTCAGAGTATCAGATACTAGAACATTCATTGATAAATGTGTCACTTGGCTTAGCTTTATTTACCCCCTTCAAGATTGGGGTATCTGCTTCATTTCTTGGCCCCTCAGCCAGAATTTTTTAGTACTAATGGTGCACAACCCAAAAGGGGAGCTGCCATGCATCTTTATTCGCAAATGGGCCAAACAAAGGGATTATCATAAATTAAAAATATTTCTAATATAGCCCCTAGGTTATCAGCCTAAGAAGCTATATCAGATGGCGAAGAGGCTTTGGGGAAACTTTTGTCCAGCGCCCGCTTTAGCTGGCAGACCATGGCGGACAGCATTGGGGTGGGAGCATCAGCGACATGGGGCATAAGGAGGTATAGTTAAAGGTTTTCTTCGTTAATGAGGCCGGCTCAGCCAGAATATTATTAAGCATTTGTTGCACATATGGTTCAGCAACTGCTCAGAGGCTTCATATATGACAAACTTAATCTTAAAGTGAGTACCCACTTTTACATTTGTAGAATCTTCATTTGGTACTAAAATAGAATTAGTTTTGTTGGTAATCAAATCTTCATGGACTTGTGTTCTTGTCAGTCAAGTGGAACTGGTGTTTTTTGGCACAATAGAGCGTCCTGAACCTATTGTACTTGTTCTTTTCTCTCCTTCTGCGCGTTATCTGGAAGACTATATTGACATTACGCTGTTGGCATCTGGAAGCAAAGTGCCCTTTATGATTGCAGTTGTAGCAAGTAATCTCATCCAATGGGCGTGGGGTCTTTGTATTTTGGTTTGCTTGGTTTTCACAGTCAATCATTGTCAATCTTTTTATTGGTTTAAAAGGGTTTACTAGCAGAGGCATCAGGTCCTAATCTGTACCCAGTATTGAGAGGACCATAATTTTGAGAACATCTATTAAGATAAGCAACCAATTTGGACCCCACAAGGTTTAGCACAAAAGCTGGAAATAAGGTGTTTGACAAATTTTGGTAAGGTTGTACTGCATGTTGTAATGCAATATTAGCATCAAAATCAACCATAGCCTTTGTGCCTGGGCAAATTTGAGCTTTGCGATAGAAAAGATCCACAAATTTGTCAATCAGTTCATCTTTCTTAAAGCAAATGTTTATGAACTTAGATTTTCAAGTCTACATTCGTTCTAGACCTCCAAATTTACAAAGTACAGCCTCTTTGACTTTGGCATAGGTTGGTTTTTGTATGCAAGGCATATTTAGCTCAATGCTCTACTCATCTAAGCAGTTAATCATAGTGGCCGCTTTGTTGCAATCACTGGCTCCATACATGGCCATTTTAAAGCGTTTGATAAATGTGGTTACACTTCCATTGTTATCAAATGTAAGCAGGTTTGACAGTTTGTAAGTATTGTTCTCCCACTCATGGTTATCATGATTACTTCTTTGTTAGCTTGAACCTGGCATATCAGGGCGCTGAGGCACTCTGCCACACTTTGAATAATTGGGGTTATCCAAAGCAACCATATTGAGAGGCATTTGTCAACGTGAACCAGCGTCCATTTCATTAGCTACTTTTAAAGCTTTGTCCTCATAATATTCAGAAGTATTTCCAGTCAAATGGTTTATAGCAACCAAGTAACGCTCATCATCCAAAGCTTGGATTCAATCTTTGATTTCATTTTCACAATTTATATGGGTTTATATCTCTTTAACTTTAGTTTTGCAATTTCCTCATTCAAGCTAGTAGTTTGTAGTTGCAGGACGGAAATCAGTTGGTCTTTTTCATTAATTGACTTCTTGCAATGGTTTACTTCTCCATGGAGAATATTGTTCAACACATTTATAAAGGTAACATCCTCATTAAGATTATTGATTTGCTGATTTAGCCAATCTATGGAGTCCTGAATATTTGCTATTTTCCGCATGTTGGCTTTCGGGATTTTGTGCACCAGTAGTTGATTTTCTCTGTGTAATCATCCTTTACCTTTGAAATTTGGGCGCTTAATCATCAATATTAGTCATGAAATTCATTGTTATGGCTTAATTGCGCCTCTCAGTCTTTGTGGTTAAGCCTCATGAACTCAGAAGCACTAATAGAAGTCTGAGTGATTTAGATAATTCAAGATTTGGTAACTCCTTTTCATCAAAGAAGGTGTCAAAGATGTGATGCAAACTATCATTAAACTCTTGTGCAATTCTGCTACCCAATCATTAGCCCAAGTGGCTAGATTATAATTTAACTCCAAGCTAGAATGGCCTTGGCAAACTTAGCTTCCAATTGCTCATTTAAGATTTTGCCCACCTGGCTGGAGTTGCATGAAAAGTTTATCAACTCAGTGATAGCCGCATGATGGCGAGCAATTGTCATCTGATAATTTCTGGAGGTTTGGTGTACAAATTCAATTACATATTGGGTGATGTTCTCAATCCTGATTAAGTTGTTTTGGATTTGAGCTACACTCAATTGGTGATGAGCTAGATATCTCAACCAACAGCATACCTTGCTGTCATTGTTGATAAAAAGGATTGCTTGTGTTGTATGTGGTCCCTTGTCCTATTTGATACCCTTTTAACAACTAATGGTTAAGTCTTTCCAGCTCTTCATGTGAAATAGATTTGTTATGGTAGGTAATGATGTGTACATCATTCCAGTTAGTCAGGGACACAGTCATTTCAGTATTCCCAATGGGCCTGGTAATGGTTCTGAATAATTGATTGGGATTGCTCCCCTGTTTGGCGTAGTCACCATCTGCATTCCCAGTCATGAGCACCACTTGTTGAAGTTTAGGCCTACTTCATATGGGCTGGTCCTTCTTCAAAGATGAGTTGGAATTTTGAGCGCCTAATGTATGGAGTTAATGGACCAGATGGTGACAGTAGTTAAGTTATAAACTCCTTAGAAATGACACTTCAAGACTGTTTTCTTCCATCATTTAATTGTACAATGGCTCACTGCCCTGATCTTCCTTCCCCAAGTGATTTCTTGACTTAATACAATGGAAAAGTATTATATGTAAAAAGCTTGTATAAACTTTATTAACTTGTGGTAAAAGATTTTATTTTTTAGGAAATTAAGGATTATTTATAGGGTTTGATGTTAACCACACCTCACCCATGACACCTTGTTCCTCATTGGTGCTTAGCCATATAATTCAATTAAGGCTTATTAAAGTCTACAAACTATGAGGGTTTGCAGTAACTCAGCTCATCATTGTAGCTGTTGTCTAACTGACCATTGTTTTAAGACAATATTTCCTCTGACACGTCTGAAAATAGCTAAACCATCACATCTCTTGAGCAATGGTAGCACATAAAAAGGTGATTCATATCATTAATCAGTAATTTAATCAATTGATTACTTGATTTACATTATAAACTAATTTTTACATAAACCAACAAAGCCCATGAGCCCAGGTCATTAAGTAAACTATTAAAAGTCCAACATAATTAACAAAGCCCGCAGGCCCATGTTATCTAGTCAAATAAAATTAGTGAAATTTCTAGGATGCAGATCCCAAGATTTGCATATACTTATAATTTTTTGATCCAAGGCTTTGTAGCTAATTGGTAAAGCGTTTAGTTGGCAAAGCTGGTGACCTGGGTTCGAAGCCCCAAGGGGAGCATGTACTTTTAAGAAAAAGGGTGGTTAGCTGAGCGGGTAAAACTGCTTCCACCCCTAGTGCAGGTTTTGAGTTTGAAACCTGTACTGGCTAGAAAATATTATTGGTGTTGTATATTTGTCCCAAGGTCGACCCACCTTGAATAATTTTATAATTTTTTGATCCATAAATACTGATATCTGTGATACAATCCATAATAAATTAGGCATAAGCTAATACTATTATGCTCCTATAAAATCACCTGACAATTAGATCCAGTCAACTTCTCAACAACCACAAAGACCCAGGCGGACATGAGCTTATGGCCAAGGCTAACCCAAGCAAGTGTTATAAAATACTGATGTTGAGACTAAGGACATCAAAAGCTAAAGAGACAGAGGAGAGCTAGTGTTGGATTTTTAACCAGGGTATATTCCTCATATATTAACTAAATTAGTGTAATAATTAATTGAGGATGATTGCCAATTAGTTTGCTAATTTTGATTAATTATTTAATGGTAATAAGCCCAACATGTGTTCCCCATATGGTTGGGTTGAGATGCCATGATCCGCAGAATCAAAAAAGTATTAGGGATTGTCCCCAATAGGAAAATGGCAGGTCTCAACACCAGTTACTGAGGCCAATGATGTTAAGAAATATTATTGATTAAGATGGCAAATTGCAAAAATTAACGTCAAGAGTAACAAAAAAGGGTCTCAATAGAGTTTTTCTCAATTTTGACACTGGTGACTTATGGCACAGATGTCAAACCATTTAGTATTAATTAATAAAGTCAAGTCACATTTTGACTTCATGAAAGTATTGGGATAATCCCTGACAGAATCTTGGTTAAATTTGACACTGGTGACTTATGGAAGGATATTAATATTTAATTAGTTAAGATTATGACAAAATCAAGGATTGATGTGATCTTAGACATTGAGGATAATTACTATTGCCAGTGAGAGTTCTGATGAATGCTAAGAAGGGAGAATCACCAGTGAGTGCTGATGATACTAGAAATAAATGCAATAATGTGGGCAGGCAAGATTTGTCTATAAATAGTTTGATCTCCCTCTTAATACAAACCTTATCTTTTGTTTGCCTACCTTTATTAAAATTCAGTGGACATAGGTTAGCTTAGCTTATAGAGGTGGGAATAAAGATCTCCAGAGGTTAGGTGTTTGGTAAAATACTTGTAATGGATAGCGCAACCAACTCCCAACCTTGAACTAGATGTAAACCCCACAGGGACTTGTGCAACTAGCAACAGTAATGAAGGACTGGAAGGATTGAAGGGAAGAAACCCTGAGGGAGTCAATAGAGGCGCTGAACCACAATCGTTGGAAAAGTCCTAAAGAGGACCTCAGAGCCATAATGTGTGATCAATCCTCAGAAGGAGAAATTGTTGGTCTGCTGGGTCGATAAGTTTCCTTGAAAATTTATAGGAAAAGGTCGCCAATGATAGTGAAAGAGAAAGGGCAAGCAGTCTTCATAATGTTTGGCCTGACACACTAATAGAGTCACTTATTATTAGGAATAAAAATTCTCAACAGCAAGAATCAAATTGCTAGTTCAAATAATCCCTGAGGGCTTACTGGTATAAGATGAGATTGATGAGTTTAGATCTTAAACCTAAGGCTATATGTCAAGCTAACAGCTTACTTGAATAATATCAGGCTTCTAGTTTGGGAGCGTTAGTGCTCTGTGGGGTGCCCAGAATGCCAAAAATACAGAAGTTTCAACAAAGCTGAGGAGAGACCTTGTAAATTTTTATTGTAAGTTTATGGCATAGGTTCAGCTTGGTTTTAAGATTAAAAGAGATTGCTAGTTGTATGGAGAAAACTAGTCAGTCAGGTCTTCTCTAAATAGTGGTAACAAACCCACTTAACTATACTCTCACAGTTTGTATGTGAAATTATACAACAATAAACAATCCCTTAAACTCTTCAAATAGAAATAAAAAATAAATAATATTCAAATCTCAAAATTCTGCCTTTTGTTGTAAATCATTGGGTTTATATATATTTTGTACTCAATTTTTCAGCTGGCAGAATAAAAGTGATATTCACTGCTCCAAAAGAACTTACCCTCCTAGGATGACTACTGAATGTAGCGGGCTTTTATGCCTTAGGTAACCCTAGTAAGTTAACTTTTATGGGTTAGCGGCCATCTATTAGTATTAGAAGCTAATCAAACATTTAATGGAGGCTTTATTGCCCAGTTATACTACCAACTACCATCAGAATAAGTGTTGAAACGCTTCAGTAGCTCCAGAAAATGCCCCAATTTGTGACGGTACAGGATACTCCTGACCATCACTATGTTTTTAAAAGATTTAATACTAACAAAGAAAAAGATAATAATAATTAGAAATTATTTTTTGGGTGGAACCACAGAGTTGGTGATAAATAGATTAATAAATGAAGGTCTTTAATTAACTTTGAGGGATCTGAAAGATCTGGACTTTAAAAAGCTAAAGTATTTGTAAATTATGTGATCCAATATTAATGTCATATTGCCTCAGTGACAGGAATCAAGGGGAACCCCTATTTATAGGGGTTCCAAAATGGCGGAATCTTTAGCAAATGGATTAATTTTCTCATTTTGAATACAAAAAATTATATAAAAAACTAAAATTAAGCCATTTTCCTCAAAAATTTACCTCATTCAAAACCAGAAGATCAGGCCTATTATTAGGTCTTCCAAATTTACCAAGCATGCCAGATAATTACATCCTTCTAATTTCTTAAGCATGAATGGCAAATTATTATATCCCTACAGAATTCCTTAAGTTCCATGACCAGTTGTTATGTAATTTAAGTGCCCTAAGCTTATAAAATATGAAAAACTTCATAAGACTTAACCAAGTCTAGCGCATATTTTATGACCTCATGGATAAGAATTGAGTGGATTACATCTCTTAATTCTATGTATTTCTCAGTTTTTAAAATTTAAAATTTAAAATTTATTTGAGGTATGCGACCAGGGGATGAACATTACCAAAACCAAAAACTCATCAAAACAAGCCAAAGTATAAATCAACTGCCCAAAATGAGCATCAAGACACACAAAAAAACGAGAAAAATGACCTTCCAGGTGGCATAGTGGCGAGCCACTTATCCCACCATGGTGGTAGGAGATGGGGAATCAGGCGAATTTCCATTTTGACTTCAACATTGTAGAGGTGAATTAATGTTGAGAGCAAGGGGGTTGGGGCATCCACAGGATGAGGGTCAAGGTGGAGTAGATAATTGTTGAGATTGTCACTGACAATTTAGGCCTGGAGCATGGTCACCATGAATTTGGTAACATGGTGTTCAGCTTAGATATGGGCGTAAAGAAGCTGAGTTAATTTTTTAATGTTGGCTCTGGTAATGCAAGTAGATGGAGAAAAATCTGCCAGTTCAGCAAAATGCTTGACAGCGGTGGTGGCAGTTTCATAAAGGCGTTCAATTTCCTTTTTTGTGACATTAGGGAAATTGGGGGGTATAGGGTGACATGCGGCCCTTCATTAAATTCAGCAACAGAGAGTGCCATGGCATTGCGGAGATGGGGACTTTTGGGTGAGGCCACTGCAGCCTCAGCAAGCTGATGGTTTCTCAGGAAAGGGGTAGCAGTGGGTTTGGGGACTGTATTTCTCAGTTTTTTGCTTAATAAAATTACCTTTTAAATCCAATTTAATCCCTGTTTTCATTTGACAAAATACACTATGATGAACGCTTTTCTCTGAACCAAGAAACTGAACATATCATCTGGTGGAATCCTTCCTTGCTCTCTCCTGGGGTCAAGGAGCGCTGACAGGGTTGAGTATCAACTTAACACTTCTCTAAGGCTTGATTTAACTCCACCATAGTGGTATGCAGACATCCAGAGCCTTATATGAGGGCTTTCTGGATTGTGAATTATTACCTGGTGAGTGTTACCCAACGCTTTTGTCCATTACTGTTAAGATCTAGTCTGTTACACAATCTCTTGGTATCTCAGCCCAAATGATATAAATAGGAATTCCATTATCAGCTATTCCGCCAACAGCAAACTTTATCTACTATTATTGTCTACAAATGTTCCTGATAAACATAATCATAACTTACATTAAGTTTGCATTTTTGTGTTTTACAATATACATTTAATGGTAACTATTACCAATCACAGACTGTTAATTAACAATCCCCCATAAAGCTTAAAATATAATTTTAAATTTAAAATAAATGAACCAGATTTTAAAATGTGAATTAAAACCTAATCTAGGCCAAGCTGGATAATGGGGTCATATAAAAACTCCAACACATCAACCTGATTAACCAGATTATGTAGCGCTCATGTCTCAGCCTTTTAACAGCTCTTTCTACCAGCATTATATATGTACATCATGCTGAAATGGATGACAACCTCTTTCTAAGCAATGAGACATGCCGCCCAAATGAGTTTATTTAAAGACCATTAGATCTTATGACCCAAGTCAGGCGAATACATTTTGTAATTCTGCCAATTTGCTGATAATGGTTCCCATTCCCTTAAATGAAACAGGGCTGTCATTTGTCAATAACAAGTTTTGGCCAGCTCTCCTGCTTTCGCCTATTGACAAATTGGGCTTTGATTCTCTTACTAATTTGGCTTTATTCTTTTTAATTCAACAAAATTCACTAAGCCTATCAGATCCACATCCACCAGTTTAAGTTGCCCTTTCTCTCCAATTCAAATTTGCTTCTATAGATTCTGTTTGGGTAGGCCAGTATCACAAACCAGAGGCCCTATCATCTGAGCTAACTGTCAGAAATCAAGAATATTTTGAGTCACCTTAAGAAGGTTTCAAAAATAATATTTCTGAGGCTCTTAGTGCATCTTTTACTCCCAACAATCTTGAACAAATCTCAGATCAAAATTCCACAGCCTACGCTCTTTTTTTGCTGGTCAAATTATTTTTATTTGGTCCACAAATACTCACATCTCCTAACAGTAATCATCCTTATCCCTTCCAGTTTCAAGAAGCTCATAGCCATTGCCTTCAAGATGCTGTATTATCATTACGTGACTATCTTGCATCCAGGGCTTCTCATTAAATCCCCTCAATGACCATAGTCAGAGGCGTGATCTGGCAACCACCCAGATATGTCCCATGCATGATGCTGGACCACATGTCAAGGATACTTGAAAAAGTCCATTGGCAAGCACTCTAGACTTAGCTTCCATGCCTGTGCCTTATAGGTATTATACAGAGTAGTTTGCTCTTGCCTCTTTCTCTAATGCTGTTTCCCCCTAGGTTTAAAATATTCTATCTAACAATTTCAGATATTGCAATTTCATTCCACAGTTGCTCTTTTCAAAAGCTCACCTCAAATCCAAAGATCTTGTTCTGCCTTGTTTTAGCTCTCAAATGTATTTGATCTCAGATCATTTAAAAAACCTATTCACTTCTATTGTCATCTGACCTCCTCCTCAAGCAGCATCAAAGCAGGTTCATTACATCACAAGATAAGGTATTGGGATTATGGAATGACCACGAAATTCAGCTTTGACAGATTTTTAGTAATTATCTGCTTTTACTACTATAATTCGCTTACTAATATGCAACCTTAATAGATGTTGGAGTTTTTAATGTTCAATAACTATTGTTCATAAACTTTCTATGAGGCATTAGTTTAGTCTTAATTCAAAATTTATTTATAAGCTTGACAATTGATGGCTTTGTTGGGCACGTTAAGTAATAATGTTGATATGTGATTTTATTTGTTGGTTTATTTATTATCAATTTAACTTCAATATGTGGAATAATTGAAATTTTTCACTAATTGATAAGGTTCTAGAAGTTACTGAAAAAGTTGACAGCACTTTCTTGGCAGTAACTTGTGAGTTAGCCTGGGGAATGTGGCCTGCTCTAAAGAGGTAATTTGTCCCTGTCAGACAATTACAAGTTTGATTCATTGACAAGAGTGGTTTGGAAAGAAAATAAAAATATTGTCCAAAAGACCATGGTTGATTCTTGATGGAACCTCTTAAATCAAGGTAACACTTCTATTAGCACTTGGGCAAATAACACAAGTTTGGGCAGTCAGATTGCACCAAATCATCAGCTGAGTTTGGGGGAGCCATTCTGAGGTCCTCCACCTCTTACAGCAAAAATTAGTACAGCAAACACCACAGAGACTGGTCACCTTTTATAGGGTTGGAAGGGGTCCCACAAGGTGAAAATATTTTTGTTCCCAATGATTGTTTAGTATTTACTAAATCTTTGCCTCACGGATATAACCTACCTACAATTGACTTTCCATCAGCTGTTCCATCAAAGTGAGGTGAATTTCAAGAACCAATAGGTCAAATACTAATTTTTCCTAATTTGGAATTTACTAAACAAATATGAACTTTGAGCCTTGACATCTTAAATACTAATTATCAACTTATTAAGAGGGTTCATTTCTTATCCCTATAATGGTAACTAATTTAAAATAATATAAAAAACCAATATTTTTAGTTACTTTATTTTTCTTACTTTATTATATCAGGTCAAATAACCCCCTAATAATTCTTTATCCCTGCAGTAGAGAATCGTCTTCTCCTGCAAAAAATGTTGAAATTTAGGTAAAAGCACCAGTGTGCAACCCCAAGATCTTAAAATCCAACAAGTGGTGCTCACTACAGGTGTAGTACACCACAAAAGGCTTATCAAAAATAAAGGGTGTTGGGATTTTTGCCATATTCCCAGCTGGCTAGATTACCAGGGATTACTAGGGGATAATTCCATAATGCAAGATGAATTGGAAATATGTTGACCCTGATTTCAGTATAACTATGTTCAGGGGATTTTAAATTATTTTCCTGGTCATATCTGTTGTGGATCAATCTGGATGGACGCTTAAGATCTCATTGGGCAGAGTTTCTGACGAAATTGGGGCATCTGATATTTGATTAACTATCAGGTGTACCAATTGGGATCAGTCAGGTTTTATCACCACCAATTTGGAATTTAAGGAGTAAGTTGTGAGACGAGTGATGCCATCTGAAAATAGTGAATCAATCAGTTGGTTTGAAATTTCCTTAATGGGTAACAAGTCCCATTACCTAAGCATGTCGCTCATTAAATATGGTTGGTTCGCTTGGATTGAGAGGAAAACGTTAGGGACACAATTTCTGACTCTTTCCATTTTAGGTCTTGAGGATGTCCAATGACAGAATCCTAGCCAGGATGGGGAAGACCATCACTGCTGAGACAAGGATGGGTGATTCAATGACAATGGCTTCTGTCAATGAGGAGTTTTCAACTGAGGGTTGGGTGCCAAATCCCCCACTATAAATTCCCTAGAATTCACCAATAAAATATATTATACATTAATATAGAATTTACCAGATATACCTATCTCTTTTACTTAAGTCTCAGCCTAGTAAACTTTTTCAGCATCCATTTGTTCAATTCTTTCTCAGGGACAATATTGCTGTGTGTGATAATTGAGAAATTTTTAAGGAAAAGAGTAAGGATCTGAGCGGGATCCAGAGAAGAAGCGGACTCATATTAGGGATTGCTGCTGACTGTGTGTTGAACCAGAGAAACCATAAACGGGGATTTAAGAGAATATTGAGTTAGGCGGTACAAGGGAATGAATTCCTATTCTAATACATCATAAGTATTTCAAGAGGAAATACTGGCTAAGTGTTGGGCTGAGAAAAATACTTCCATTCAAATATGTATTATAGTTATCATACTATTATCAACCAATTATATTAACTAATAACAACGTGGAAGAATTGCACAAAAACGAGACCTGTGCAAGTAATAAGTTTATAGGGGTTATTGGCCAAAAATAATCAAAAGCCTATAAATTTTTACAAAGTGGTGCTCACTACAGAGGTGTAATTGGGTAGAAGAATTTAGAAGGATGTCATATAAAGATGAGTTAAGAAAAGTCTGGACAAAGTTGGCAACCATTAACCAGAGCACCCTGAACTCAAAGGATCATCTGTAATTTGCAGCCTTGGAATAAAGAGTCACAAGATGGAGGAAGGGATAGATAATGTTTCAAGTTTCATGAATGAGCTACTTGGAAAAGTAACATCATTAAAGAAAAATGGGGACTTAATTTGCGAAATCTTATTTCTGAAAATGGTGCGTAAAGTGGATTGCATTTATTTAAAACTTTCAGCACTAATATTGAGCGGTTAATTAAATAGGTCAAAGAGTTAAAAGCTCACAAATGTGATTTGAGCCATATGCATTGACGGATGTCAAAGGAAGAACTCCTCATATGATAATTGGGAAGATGACTACCCCAATAAACATGCCGCCCACTTTTACTGCTATTTTGGAAATGATGCCCAAAATTACTTCCCAAGTGAGCCAAGTATCTGAACCTAGATAGGTGGCTAGAGAAACCTTGGAGGAATTCAAGGCAACACTAAAATTACCAACTTTTCATCAGGATAACGCCCCTGTGTTTTTCTGATTGTTTGATATGACCATGTATGGATATGGTGATTGTCAAAAGGCATTGACGGTGATGAATTGCCTAGACACTAATTGTCAAAACCTAGTGTTAGTCCATCTTGAGGGGAAGCTGGTTGTACGCAGAGGCCAAAGAAGCCATTATGAAGGGATTCTGGAGCCCGATACACATGTCAAAGTGCAAACAAGAGATTATGGGCATCTAATTCTATAAAGATGAATCTTTAGCAAGCTTTTCTGATCGTTTCTACCAGGAATCGCAAATCCTAGTTGGAGCAAAGGTGCTGGATAACTTCAATGCCAGAATTGCATTACAAGGGCCCTTCATCCCTATCACAATCTGCACTGGATGATGTCTTTCGTGTTTGTGACAGAAATTACTACCTCTCACATGGTAGACAATTTGAAAATATTGGGAGCAAACAAGATGCCTCAAACAGAAGTTTCAAATCAAACCCAGTACAAAATCTGAATTCCACAAAGGGGAATGAGGGTGCTAAAGAGATGAACAACCAAACTGTGCTGGGAATAAGCCCAAAGACTTCAGACGGATTAATAAGAAAGAAAGTATATTACCAATGTGGAATAAAGGGACATTTCGCTATAAATTGCAAGAAGTCCAAGGATTAAATCAACATGGTCTAAGTGAAAGAGTCTGCAACCACAAAGGAGTCAGGAAAAGGGCCTGCGGCCTAGATGGGGAACAGTCTAGAGCTTTGGAGAAGCCTGTTCCTCACAATCTTATGCATGAGGAAATTGACATCATTGATCTGTTTGTGGATTAAGACGTACAGGATCAACTTTATCAAATGGTCAAATTTGAACGCGTTGCAGTAACAAGATCTGGGGTGAAGAGAATCAACCTCGAGATAATCAAAGAAGTTTCCCAGCCATATTACCAACAACTGGCAGACAAGATTTAAGCTGAAGATAATCCCAATGAAGTGACTGAAGCTCAATTAGATGAGTTAAACCTGTCAATTCCCTCAGCGCAATAAAGGAATTGTTTCCTGATTTATTGGCAAAAATCATTCACACCCTTGACTTGGCTAATAACGCCACTATACACTCAGTAAACACTATCTTACAATACACCAAGTGTATATATAAATATACTAGTGAATCAAGTATGGATGAGGGCGATTGTTGACAGCGGTGCGCCCACTAATATTATCTTGGCCAAGCTGGTGAAGAGAATGTAGATCTCGCAAGATTTGGAACACAAGAAGAAATATGGGACAGCTGGGCCAAGCACCACCATCTCATGTGGAGCATATAGTGCTCTGCCACTTCAATTTGGATCCTTGGTGGTATCTGCACCAGCAATAGATTTGGCCAACCGAAAATATGACATTATGATTGGGACTGAATTTCTACATAAGTATGGAGTTAAATGTAACTTTGAGGATAATACGTTGACCATATTGGGTCAGACTTTACCATTGGTCCATCAGAAGGATGGTAAAGCTCAACTGAGCAGGAAAAATAACTTCATCAACTTGATATACAATGATGGCATTGTCCCAATTTTATACCAACTAGTTGGCTGGAAGTGATGAGAAATGCTGATAGAAATACTAGAAAATTGGAGAATTCCACTGAGGATCAAGGATGTTAAAACTAAACCACGGGATCACAGATGTATTCAACAAGGAATTGACATTATAGATACTGGAGCTTCTGTATAGAGAGGTTGGAAGCCCCTGGAAGAAGTCTAGAGTAGAGCCTTGGTTGGCTCCTGGAATATTAATGCTGGGCCATGGAGAAATTCGGTTTTTCTCCTAGCGAAATTAAGTGAAAATTTGATGAAGATTGAGAAGAATCATATCGTCACATTTTTTCATCTAATCTCAACGGCTGAAATGATGAAATTCCATGACTTTGGGACCCTCAATGAGATGGGATTACCAGCTGGGGTAACCAAGAATATCAATCTATTGGTTGATTGAGAGCAAATCGCTGATCTGATGGAAGGACTGTAAGAGGAGGTGCTCAAATTTCTTAAAAGATATTAGGAAGTATTTGCTAAGGATGACGATAGTTTGGTATGTGCAAGAGATGTGATCCACAAGGTTGATACTGGAGAAAATTTGCCAATCAGGTTGAGACTGATTTGATAGTCAAAGGCAGCCAAAGCGGTAGTGGAAGAAGAAGTCAGCAAACTAGTGAAGCATAGGCTTCTAGTTCCATCATCGAGCCCCTAGGCGAGTCTAATTCTTATTGTGAAGAAAAAGTATGGCTCTAATTGGGTGGTGATTGATTATCAGAAGCTGAACAAGATTACAAAGAAGGATTTGTACCCACTACCAAGAATTGATGATGTTCTAGATCGATTGGGAGAAGCAAAGTATTTCTCTGCAAAGGATCTGATATTGGGATATTGGAAAAATTGATTTGCAAAGAGAAGACCAAGTAAAATGCACAATTATTACTGCGCAGGAGCTATATTAACTGACGAGGATGCCCCAGGGTCTATGCAATGCGCCTGCAACGTTCCAGAGGGCCATGGACGACTATAATAAATGAATTGAAGTTGTCATGCGTTCTGATGTACTTGGACGATATCATTGTGTTCAGTAGGACGTTTATTGACCATTTACACCATTTGGAGGGAGTGTTCAAGAGAATATATGAGGCCAACCTGAAGATTAAGCTGAGGAAGTGTCACTTTTTTCAAGGTAGTTGAGATATCGGGATTTGTGATCAACTCTAGTGGATTGCAGACGCAAGACCAGAAGATCAAAGCTGAAGAATAATGGCTGTGCTGAAGAGTGTCCAAGATATCCAAGTGTTCCTTGGAATGTTCAGATACTATAGAAGATTTATTTTATATTTTTCCAGAATTTCCGAGCCCTTATTCCATCTGTTGAGGGATCCAAAGAAAGGATTCATATGACCTGAAGAATCACAGAAATCCTTTGATGAATTACTCCAGTACATAATAAATTCTCCAATTTTTAAATATCCAAATTTTAATCAAGAATTTATTATATAAACTAATGCTTTATTGATGGCGATTGGAACCATATTAAGCCAAGTAGATGAACTTGGAGACAAACATCTGGTGGCGTATGTGGGCTGGACACTCTCAGCTGCTGAGAGGAACTACACCATAACTGAGCATGAATGCCTTGTGGTCATTTGTGCCTGTAAACAGTTTTGGGTGTATATCCATGGTTCACAGTTCAAAGTGGTGATGGACCACTCCTCATTGCATTGGCTTCAAAATTCTTGAAAACAAGAAGGATGACTGGCCCGATGGGCATTGAAGTTAAAGGCAAGCACTTATGAGATTGTCCACTGAGCTGGGGCTTCTCATCAGAATGCTGATGGATTATCGTGGTTACCAATGGTCCAGATGGTATACCATCAGTCAGATGAGTTATTCAAGAGATTGGTTGACAGAGAAATTGGGAACGAGCCCTGATAAATTCAAGGTGCGCTTCAAAAGGTGATGGAAACCACTGAGACCATGGATGGACAAGTGTTTATTATGACTAATGGGAAGCGGTTATTATTCCCAAAGTCGTCAGAAAGATCAGATATCATTCAAACTTCTCATAAGGTCATTGGGCATGGAGGCCTGAGAAAAATGACCAACCATATCTGTCAGTACTACTACTGGGAGTCAATCAACTATGATGTCACTGACTATCTATCTTGCTATTTGGAGTGCCAGCTGCATAAGACACATAAGAATACAACTGGATACTGACTGGTTCGCCCTGGATTTGCTTGGCATACTGTGTCCATTGATGTGATGGGACCTCTGATGATGAGCACAAGGGGAGTCAAGTAATAAAAGTTGCAATCAATCATCTGATGAGATGGGTTGACATGAAGGCCCTGGCAAAAGGTGATGCTACCAGTAACATGAAGTTCATCTTGGATCAAGTAGTATACCAACATAGATTACTGCAGGTCCTGCTGAGCGAAAATGGGACAAACTTCACATCTCATGTTCCTGCGGTTAAATGAGATAATGGGGATCTGAGGAGTCATATCTGGACTCTACTGCCAGAGATAAACAGACTGGTGGAATGAGTTAATGGAACGCTGGCCATGACGCTGAGGAAGCTGGTCGCAGGAAGAACTTCCATGTGGGGGATGTACCTGTGTTTGATGACATTTGCGTACAATATGAGTAATCATATGCAACATGAAAAATGCTGTTTGAGTTGCTATACGGGAGGAAGGATGCAGTGCCGCCACTTTTATATTTGGTGGTGAGACCAACATTGAGGGTGAGTGCCAAGCAGTACCTGAACTGATTGATGATTATTCTGATTAAAACGCAATTGCAAGCATTTAATACAACTTTAAAGAAAAGGATACAAGCAAAAACAACGAACAATAGGAACTGACCAGCCTTATCAGAATACCAAATAGGCGAAAGAGTTACCTATTATGATATGCATGGTTTTTAGGAGAAGAAACAAACTGGATGTATTATGGTCAGGTCTGTTTAAGATTATCACCAAGACGGCAAAGGACACCTACTCCATCAAGAACCTCTTGGAGGAAAGGTAGTAAAATGAGTCCATGCTAGATATTTGAAGCAATGGATCAATGAAAAAACTAACCAAAAAAGAGTTCCTAAAGGACCACTGAACCATTAAGTTGGTTATGACCAAATGATTAGGTCAAGTCCGAAAAAGGACCTATCAACCAGTCTAGATGATTGAATCTTGAAGATGTAAGAACTCTGAACCATTGAAAACTGGTAGGTATAAGAAAATCTAGGATCCAGTTTGGGGGAAATTAAAAGATGGACCGCTGAACTGAAAAAAGGTTAAGTTCCATGGAAAAAAGAAGAAAAAAAAGAAAAGATTGATAAAGATATTGAAAAAAAGAGTTTATTAAAACTTCATAAAAAAACTTTTCTCTCTCATTGCAATCACTTTTGCAACTTATTCAATTCAAGTCTGAATTTAGTTTGATAATATCACAGAGGAGATTAGTCTGCGCCCATGTCAGGGAGCAGTTGGGCAAGTAAGGTAAGTGGCACAGGTGGTAGGCCCGTGACCTTCAACGTTCAAAAACGCCCCAGAGAAACCAGCAGATTAGATAAAAATAAAAAACTGGCGGTTACTATTTCCCCAAAAAACGTCACTTGGAAGGTCGATATAACCAGTACATCAACACGCCACACTCTCAACCACTCTCGTCAGTGGAATATGGAGTCCAGGTGTTCCTGGATATCCAACAAACAGCTTTATGGAAGAATTTCGTGGGGATGTGCACACTTATTTCCCAACAGCGGTGTATGTTGCACCTCACTCCATGTCACGCGGTTGGCTGGATCTCAGTTTCAAAAACAAGGAGGCAGCAGACAAAGCTGCTGCAGTGCGCGTTGTGATTGACCTCACCAAAGGGCATCGGGTCATCAAGACCAAGCGTACCAGATGGACAAAATCCAACCAAATTTTCCTCACATTTGACTTTTTGCCCACTACAGTCAAGCGTGCCATTCTGGAACAGCACCTGAAAGCTGGTCTCACCATATATGGCGAAATACAATCCTTCAAAATGCAACGCTTTATGCTGATGCCACACCTGTGAACTGGCAAAGCCATTTCAGTTCTGACTCCAACCAAAGAGATCGTGAAGGACCTAACTCAGATCCAACACTCCACTTATATTAATATCAAAAGGGCATACCACCCACCCTTTCCGAGTAACAGTAGATAGTGCACCCCCCATCTGCATTCACTGTGATATGCGTTTGGCCATAAGGCACATGCATGTCCCACCAAGGAGGGCATCACATTCCAAGAGCACCCCTTGGCGGCCATGGCCAACGGGGAGGATCACTATGAACCAACCACAAGTACCAAAGAGGCCTTCCTGTGGGGAGCACAGGGCTGTTACTTACTAGTAAAGCCTGTCTCCCCTCAAGAGTGAAAGAAGGCCAAACAAGCCCGCAGGGCTGCAGCCAAGGAAGCAGCCAAGGTCGCCTCCGCTATCCCACACTCCCAACGCCTGGCGGACATTGAAACCTTTGCGGCGGAGGCAACTTTGGAATCCCTCAACAAATCAGATTGGGATGCTCAAGCCAATTGGGCCACCCAATCTGAGGATCTGATGGGCGAATCAATCTCACCTGACCTTTGCAACCAAGCCCCAATTGAAACTGATTTGGTCTTCAACCTACCTGAAAATTTTTTTTGACCCAAACGTTGGTGCACCAAACTCATCCACACCGCAAAAAATTTGTTCAACAGTGGGGAAACAAAAGCGAAGGCAAAAGCCAACGCGAACCTGTCTGCTAAAATCAACAAATCTTCTGATAGCATTGCTGCAAACACCCATGCTGCGTGAAGGCCTGTGGGGATCCAGAGGAGGCTGGTGGCCCAGGTGCCCACCCCTTGCACCTATGGTGCAATGGGGGAAGCCTTCATTTTAGGGACGTTGAATATCACTGGACTCAAGGCCTTGCCATCTCAGGCTAGGAAACTGAGTTTTTTTACAAAAAAATATACCCATGGACATCCTGGCCATCCAGGAGTCCCACTGTCCACAAGATTCTGAGGATGCTTGGAAAATCATGCTCCTCCCTTCCTATCCTTCTGGTCAGAGCACTGTGGGGTGCTTGTTTGGAAAACCAATTTTTTTAAATTTTTATCATCTGAATCCTTCCTCGATGGCTGAGTCCTTGTCATAGCATTCTTGTGGGCTGATGTGGTGCATGCTATCATCAACATTTATGCCCCGACCTGTGCATGAGAGCTTTCTGGAATTTTTCTCATTGTCAAATCCATTCCATTACCCCCTGACCCTTTTGTAGTTGGTGACATGAACTGTTGGTTAAACACATCCACGGACCGTTGGCCTTCCTCATCCCACGCCCCTCAGGGTCATACAGAACTTCGCGTTCTAAAGGCCACCCTTGGGTTAATGGATGCGCTGCTGCGGCAAGCTCCACTGCTCAAGAACATGACGCGCCCCCACGTCCACAACGGCCAACTAAGGTCCATGTCCTGCATTGACCTTATCCTCACACCGGTGAAATTTCAATCTCATATTTTACACTTCCACACATCAAAAATCGATTTTACAACCACCAGCTGGTCTCAATAACCTACCACTTACCTGTCACAGTGACTAGGGCTCTGCATTGGTGCAAACTCCGCCCACTCAAACTCGCGTCACCAGGATTTTCCACTTGGGCATAATCAGTGACTTTGGAAAAAGAGTTTACTACACCGTTTTGTATGGACCCAATTTCCACATGGTCAGGCTTCAAAGCGGATACCATCTGCCATGCTCGCCACCATTCCTCCCAAAACTCATGAGCTACATCAGCCATCATCTCGCGCGCTCTGGCAGAGTTGGCACACCTTGAGTCCAACATCCCAGCCATGGGCTACAGCCCTGCTTGGGGCTGGAAGTGGACAGAAGCAGTTGCCCACCTCTACGCGTTTGAAAGGCAACACAAACATCGGGTTTGTGTTCATTACAGGGCCAAACACATCACAGAGGGTGGCACGTGCTCCGCTTATTTTTTTAAAAAATTCTTTTCACCGCGCCAGAGTGTGGCCTGCACACAGGTGTGGAGGTCGGATGATTTTGTCACGGATATGCCAGCTAAAGTGGCAATCGCAGTACAAAAGTACTACTACAAGTTGTACTGATCTGATCCAATTCAGCTGAATGAAATGGTGAAATTTCTCGATAGCACTCACATCCATACCTATTCCTGATACCTGGAGTTAATGAATTTGATTACTCCAGATGAACTCTGGTCCGCCATCAGCGGTGCACCAATTTGGAAATGCCCAGGCCCTGATGGCATTCTGTATGGTTCTATAAGAAGTACTTCATATATATATCCCCACTGCTGCTTGCCTCCCTTAACCAGAGCCTTCTGGATACGCGCCTTCTACCAGGAGGGCAGGAGGCCTTCACCATCACACTCTTCAAGAAAGGGAATAAACTAGACCTAGTTAACTGGCGCCCCATTTCTCTAACTAACATGAATACAAAAAATTTAACTAAAATCATGGCTAACTATCTAATGATTATAGCCTCTGCCACCATCTCCCCAGAACAATTTATTTCATACCCAGAAGGTCAATTTGAGACAATGTGCACTCTGTGGCTAACGCATGCCAGTCCACAGCCTCTGGGGCACTAGTATTATTGGACCTCAGAAGACATATGATAGAGTAAACTGGGAATACCTCAGGGCCTGCCTCCACCAATTCCGCTTACCCCTCGCTTCATCAACTGGGTGATGATGCTTACAGAATTCGCAACAATAGCAGTGCGTGACCCAGGCTTCCTCACGGAGGTAGTCCACCCTCAAAGGGGCCTACTCCAAGGGGACCCCTTTAGCCCACTCTTATATAACTTCAGCCTTGAACCACTACTTCAAAACGTGAATGCCCTCACTGGGGTCCATGCACCAGGCCAAGCCCCAGCCAAGATGATGGCATTTACAGATGATTGTGTGGTCAGGGTGTCTAATAATCAAGATGCACGCATGCTTGAAGCTCTCATCTAGGAGTATTCCTGGGTAAGTAATGCTTCACTGAACGCTTCCAAAACCGATATTGTGACAGTTGAGGTCTATCCTCAGCATCACATTGCCCTGATCTTTGGTAAGACAGGGCAGGCTGTGTCTGAATGTATGGAGGAGGAGGGGGCGTTGGTCCTGGCAAGGACGCCTAAGGGGCAGGAGCTTGAAGGAAGCCAAGGAGCAAGATGGGCATCCAAGTCGAGGAAAAATGGGAATCGAGTAACGTGGGTAGTTTCGAGATTCGATTTGGATTTGAATCAAGAATGGAATGGAATGGGTGCTTGGAAGTTTCGCGGTTCATTTGGGATTCGAAATGGAACTGGCGCGGAACTGTTGAGGATCGGAACTGGCACAGAACCATTGAGTGAGGATTCCGCGATCCTGCTGTAAGTTTACACCAAGCATTAGTCAGATTAGCACCATAAGCTTGTGTTATAATTTATATTAGCTTTTAGCATGTGTATATAGGGAAGGAACTGGGAGCTGGAGGCTTCTCAGTTCTGTTTTCTATTAACCTGGCCCAATATTAAATAAAAGAGCTTAAAATCATATTTTTTACTTTGAGTTTATTTTAAAGATATTGCCTAACTGCAGCCATGTTTGGCTTGAATCAACAAGAATTGACTTTGAGAGTGAGCTTGGGAGAGCTATTGCCTCCCTTTATACCTTGTCTTGAAGTCAAGGCATCTTGCTGAGGTTAAGTATACTTGCAACTGTCTTCCAGGGGGTGCTTGTCCAATCTTGTAGCGCGCGCACAAGGAGAGTAGTATCAGGAGCCTGTCAGCCCTATGGTCTGTAACATGGATTCTGTTGCCCAACTCATTTGTGGCTCATTGGAAGGAGCCAGTGCGTTACATTAAACAGAACTGTTTACTTTCCTGTCGTTGTGGTGGCAAGCAAAAGAGGTGCCAGAAGAAGTGGTGTTTCCAAAGTGGTATAACCATACTGCAACACTCTTGATGGTGATATTCTCCACCACCTTTTTGCTTCATGAATTATAACGGGTTTTAGAGTGTGTGTCTTAGAATGGTGGGAAAGTGGTAGGGCCTGGGAAGGACAAAGGAAGAATTCCCACGGTTTTGAAATTGGAAGACTTGGAACTGATCCACCAGACGTTTAGCCGGGTTCAGTTTCAGGGACGTTTGACAAAGGCAGCGGGTGGGGAGGATTCGTTTGCCTTGCAGTTAAGTCAGGTTCTGTTGGCATTTCCAGTGAAGCAGTCCAACTGGGTGCGAGAACCTTTGGAAGATCAGTCAGGGTTACCTGTATCAGTGGAGGAATGTCTGGATTGGACTGATCGTGCAGCATGTCCAGATGAGATGAAGGATTCGGCCTGGGCGGCTTTACTGCAGTGTGATCAAGGGAGGTCAAGGGAATCCTGAGGGTATGGTGGAGGTGCGGGAGACAAGGATTCCCATCGAGATTACCACTCAGGATCCTGAGGCTCAGAATAAGAAGGCTCCTTATAATTTTCGCAAGAAACCGGTGAATCTGGTACCTCAAAATAAACCGCTTACTTCATCTTATCCTTATCTGATTTTGCCCATCATTCTAGCTTTGATTGATACCGGAGCTGGGGAAAATTATGTTGAGGAGAAGTGGGCAAGAAGCCATGGATTGTCATTACAGAAGGATGGATGGGTGAAGTTGGCAGACACCTCCAAAAGAACGGCGGTATGGCGAGTACAGGCCAAGGTCCTGTTGAGGCAAGGCCTGGAGGTATTCAGGGAGGAGTTTCACGCCGTAGCTCACCTGCCACATTCTGTGGTGCTGGGGATGAGATGGTGGCACCATGTCCGTCCACAGTTTGATATGAAGAGAGAGAGGGTTCTGCTGTCGCCTAGAGGCCAGGGGTCGTTTGAATGGACGTTTCAGTCCCAAGGTTCGATGGTGAAGCACATGGGTGGAATCACCTCAAGTGTGTCAGCGGAAGGATTGCCAAGGGAGTATCAGGATTTCGCGGAGGTGTTTGAGCCTAAAGGTGATGCGCCCTTTTCGCCTACAGGGGATTTTGCATTTGGATTCCGGTTCAAGGAAGGCTCTGAGTTACCAAAGGGCTGTCCAGTCTATCCGTTGAATCCCCGGGCCTGAGAGGCATTGGAGGGTTATGTCCATAAGATGCTGGATATGGGTTTGATTGTGCCTTCCAAGTCGCCGGTGGTTTCGCCAGTCCTGTTGGTTCCCAAGTCAGGGGGAGTTGACATCCTGGTGTTTTCCAAATCGGTACAGGACCATGTGAGAGATGTGAGAAGTGTGCTGGAGGTGGTTAGGAACGCGGGCTTGAAGTTGAAGCCATCCAAATGCGAGTTCAATAAGGAATCGGTGTCCTTCCTAGGGAACGTGGTCCTCCAAGAAGGGATAGCGATCTGTCCTGATAAGTTGCGGGCGGTGCGGGAATGGAAGGCTCCTGGGAATAGGACTGAAGTGCGAAGCTTCTTGGGGGTGGTGAATTTCGTGTGGAGGTTTTCTAGGGATCTGGCCCAATGGGCTGTGCCGTTGACAAGACTGATGGGAAACGTGCCGTTCGTTTGGGGGAGGCTGAGGAGAGTGCATTTCAGCAAGTGAAGACGAGTTTGCTGACAGCCCCGGTTCTGGCACACCCTGACCCAAACAAACCATTCTTGGTAGAGACTGACGCATCAAATTTTGCACTTGGAGCCATGTTGTTGCAGGAGGGTAAAGATGGGGTTGAACATCCTGTCTGTTATTTCAGTTGGAAGATGGCACCAGCCGAAACCAACTATCCAGTTTACGATAAGGAACTTTTGGCAATAGTTGCAGCTTTGGGGGAGTGGCAACACCACCTATTGTATGCCAGGCACCCAGTTGTCATCCGAACGGACCATTGAGCTTTAGAATACTATAAGTCCCCACGCCTGATGAACCAGAGGCAGGCCCGGTGGCACTTAGAGCTGGTTCAATATGACCTGCGGATTGAATACAAGCTGGTAAAACAAAATATCTTGCCAGATTTATTGAGCCGTGATTCTGGACTGGTGTTTTCTGATGAGGAGTTGAGGAAGTTCAACACAGCCACAATGTTGCCACAGAACTTGTTTTCAACGATCCAGGGCTGGAGAGAAGGAATGGCAGGAAGAATCCGGACTGCGCAGCAAAGATGTGAGCTGGGCCAACGGATAAGAGAAGAGACAGGAGAAGGTGGGGCAAGCAGGGGGCATGCGGGATTCTCGGTTCAGGGTGGTATCATACGCCATGAGGGAAGGATTTGGGTCCCAGTGAAGAGTCTGCAACAAGAGGTAATGGCAGCTAATCACGACCATCCTCTGGCAGGTCATCCCGGTCAAGAGAAGACGTTAGATCTTGTTTGCCGTCACTATTCGTGGAGAGGTGTGGGTGAGGCGGTGTGGAAGTATGTTTCGCATTGTGTGGTTTGTGCCAGGGCGAAGGCCCAACAGGTGGCACTGAGGGGGAAATTGAAGCCGCTTCAAATTCCTTCTAGGCCATGGTCCTCAGTGAGTGTGGATTTCATCACAGGACTGCCCAAGTCACAGGGGATGGATGCCTTGATGGTGGTGGTGGATCGCCTGACTAAATATGCAGAGTTTTTCCTTGTCGGTCAACCATTTCTGCAAAAGTGGCAGGACAGATTTTTGTAAATGAGATTTTCTCCAAACATGGGGTGCCTGAAGAGATTGTGTCAGATTGGGGTCCGCAATTTACATCTAAATTATGGCTCCACATGTTGGTAAATCTAAAGATCAAGGCTTGCCATTCATCAGCATACCATCCTCAGTCAGACGGCCAAACTGAGAGAGTAAATCAGATATTGGAGCAGTATTTGAGGTGCTGTGTCTCAGGGCGGCAGGATGACTGGGTATATTGGGTGAAGCTGGCTCAATCTGCTTATAACAATAATAAGCATTCATCCACGGGTATGACCCCGTTTTTTGCAAATCACGGCCAACACCCAGAGGGTATGGGGCCCAGGGAGCAAGGGCGGAATCCAGCGGCAGATGAACTGTCGCGAGATACCCGGGACACCCTGGAGCTCCTGAAGAAGAATTTGGTGGTGGCAGTCGCGGCTCAGAAGAGGAAGGCAGACCGGCATAGATCTGAAGGTAGAGCTTTCAAGAGAGGTGATTGGGTCTTGGTGAATGCTTGGAACTACGCCTTGCCTGTAAGGAGCCGGAAATTGGGGCCAGTGGCGTTGGGCCCATATCAGGTAGTGAGGGCGGTGAACGAGGTGGCATTTGAGCTGAAGCTCCCAGAAGGGTCAAGAGCTCATCCGGTGTTGCATGTATCGCAGCTCAAGCCATTCTTTGGCCAGCCACCTGAAAGTCCTTTTCCTTTATTCCCAGCTGGAGGAGGAGCCGAAGAGTATGAAGCTGAGGAGATTCTTGACACCAAAGTGGTGAGAGGACGTCGTTCATTCTTGGTACATTGGGTGGGTCATCCTATTGAGGAGTCCACATGGCAGTCAGCTAGGGATTGTGCCTGATGTCCTGAGAAAATTCAAGAGTTCTTCCTGTCTGGGGGGTGATGTGATGGTTGAGGTCTATCCTCAGCATCACATTGCCCTGATCTTTGGTAAGACAGGGCAGGCTGTGTCTGGATGTATGGAGGAAGAGGGGGCGTTGGTCCTGGCAAGGACGCCTAAGGGGCAGGAGCTTGAAGGAGGCCAAGGAGCAAGATGGGCGTCCAAGTCGAGGAAAAATGGGAATTGAGTAACATGGGTAGTTTCGAGATTCGATTTGGATTTGAATCAAGAATGGAATGGAATGGGTGCTTGGAAGTTTCGCGGTTCATTTGGGATTCGAAATGGAACTGGCGCGGAACTGTTGAGGATCGGAACTGGCACAGAACCATTGAGTGAGGATTCCGCGATCCTGCTGTAAGTTTACACCAAGCATTAGTCAGATTAGCACCATAAGCTTGTGTTATATTTTATATTAGCTTTTAGCATGTGTATATAGGGAAGGAACTGGGAGCTGGAGGCTTCTCAGTTCTGTTTTCTATCAACCTGGCCCAATATTAAATAAAAGAACTTAAAATCATATGTTTATACTTTGAGTTTATTTTAAAGATATTGCCTATCTGCAGCCATGTTTGGCTTGAATCAACAAGAATTGGACTTTGAGAGTGAGCTTAGGAGAGCTATTGCCTCCCTTTATACCTTGTCCTGGAGTCAAGGCATGGGGCTGGGGTTAAGTATACTTGCAACTGTCTTCCAGGGGGTGCTTGTCCAATCTTGTAGCGCGCGCACAAGGAGAGTAGTATCAGGAGCCCTGTCAGCCCTATGGTCTGTAACATGGATTCTGTTGCCCAACTCATTTGTGGCTCATTGGAAGGAGCCAGTGCGTTACAGATATCATCCTTCTTGGTTGGTATCAAACCTGCTGGGGCCCAGCGACCAGTGCCCAGCCTGGCCCATCTGCTCACACACGTACTCGCCTTCCCTGCTCACCCCACACCGCCCTACTTGTGCTCCCCTTCGTGCCACGCCCTACCATAGGGCCTGTCCGCCATTTGGGCGTGTGGGTGGAGGCAGGCGGGTATGCCTCAGCAGTAATGGAAAGTCATAATCTAGACAACATGACGAAGCGCATCATTTCCCACAGAGCCCACCCTACTTCCCTTACTGGCAGGGTTGTTTTAGCCAAACATATGCTCCTCTCCAAAGTCTGGTTTGGAGCCCACGCCATCGCCTTCTCCCCAGGTTTTTTTAAATCTATGCATGCCCTTCTACAAGGGTGGCTCTGGTCAGGCCGCCAACCACCAGTGCAGCTTGAGGTCATGTTTGGCCCTCGTCGTTATGATGGCATGGGCCTGCTCGACTTTAAAGCCCATGCTGCCAAGATCCTGGGCACTTGGATTGCGGCTGTCACCGCCCCTATGCTCCCCTCCCAACACTGGTCCCGCGTGGCCCGCTCCAACTTCTCCCGCGCCCTGGGCCTTAACAATCCATCGAACCCTCACTCCTTGATGAAATATCTGGCTTTCCACCCATCAGCCACAGGTACTCACGGTACTAAAACCCGCTACAAACGAATCCTCCTCTCCATGCGGAGCGCTGAGTGGAGAATTCGTATTAGTGGACACACAGCCCAGAGAGGCCGCCCCTCTCCTCGGTTCACACAGGAGGTACAGGGGCTACCCATTCAAGATGGCTTGATCCCCACACGGCCCCATGTCCTATCCAGGGTGTACTACCTGTACATGATGGACATCCCTTATTCCCTTGAGACACAGAAGAATATATGGAAATACGAACACCACCCTCTGTTGCAGCCTCATATCTGTTCCTATGTGTGGCGCTGCCTGAGGCAGGTGTACCATATGGCTGAGCGCTCTAACGTTTTACACTCATCCTGCATTGTGTGTGGCCAGTATGGAACGCTGTTCCACCGCCTGAAGAAGTGCCCTACATCTAAAGCAATATGGCGCGAAGTTCAACGTCTGCTTGGCCAAGATCAAACACATCCCTTCAGTCTGTCAAGAGATATGCTTGCTATATCCATGGTATCCCCTCTTCCACCCTCCCTCCATGCTCTGGTGGTCACAATCGCCATGTGGACTATCCACACGATTGTCTTGGATGCCATCGCAGGCTCCACCCCCACCCTCCCATAAGCTGTTCACAGATTCTGGTCCCATTTGGTGGAACACTTTCAGGCGTGGATTTTTGGATACCTCCCACCGCGTCGCCGTGAGCTGGTCTCCTCCTGGTTCCCAGTTTGGTTCATCAACTCGGACCCTTTCCTCCACATGTGTTCAATTGTAGTTCCGGCCCTTTACACGTTCCCTCCTCCTCCCCATAGTGGCTTTCCCAATGGCAACAAGATATAGCATCGCTTCTCTGGGGTGCCTTCCCTGTTACTAAGTTTCGTTTTCTTTCGTGTTTACATTCAGAAGCGTCCGTCCCCTTGGTCAGCCTTCCACACAATAAATTAAATTAAAACTTCATAGAAAAACTGATATATTTTTATAATTTTTATTGTTATTAATTGTCCTCTATACGTGGATGATTCCACCTATGCTGCCTCTTGGGGGAGGGAGGATGGATCACAGTAGGAGTGAATAACCCATCAAAATCTATGTGAGATTGGATGCTAGAGAGAACTAAACCTACACAAAACCAAGTTTGTTAAGCATACACAGATCCCTGCAAGAAAGTGACTAGGGGAAGTGAAACTGAGATTTCAGAAGAAGATAAATGCAATACCCCAGGGTCAGGGAGGGAAGCAACAGTATAAGAAGAAGCAGTTGGTGAATAACCCTGAGTAATCCTGATATGGTACCAGAGGCAGAAGTTTTTCTTGAGCACTTGCCAATGGGCTTCATCAAGAACATTGGACATATGGGCCAGCAACAAACAATGGATACTAGACAGGGGTTGCCAAATCATGACCCCTATCAAAGCCATCAGTGGAAGATACCGATGGGATGTGCCAGAAATGAGATATTCATGCAGGGAGCGAATGGCATCCTGTAAGCGATGACTACAAGCTTCTTGGAAGCTGAAGCAGAAAGAGCGATGGAAACTGGGAGAGGCTGGAAGCTTCGTGGCCCAACTTCAAAAGACTTGGCTGGAAAAGTGAAGAGCATAAGCTGTGAAATCCCAATATAGGATGTTCTCAAGATTGGAAGAATTCAGAGCTATGAATAATGCCTCGGTAATTTGGGCTCTTAATTCTGTGTAGGGGAGTTTGAAATGTATGCTGTTGCCAATGGTGAGTTTGGTGGTTGAGACAGCTGGCTTGTATTATTGACCGAGTCAGAAGAGGAACTCTGGAAGCAAGTCTGACCTGGCGAGGAAGGAATAATCAAGTGTTAAGGGAATTATTTAAGGAGTATCAACGATGATGTTAGGTGCATCTACAAAAGGAGCCAAATCCAGGTTAGTGTCAAAATCTAACTCTGGAATTGATGACAGAGGAAGGATTGGCCATGAGTCATTAGAGATGATCACAAGCCTGGTTTCAGTGGGGTTGGTTACTATTTATGGTATTTCCATGGAAGGATTAGCCACTGGTGCCAGACAAGGAGTATGAGTCCTGTAAGGACCATAGAAGAGGTTCCATTATTCAGACTGATTCATCTGCTGGAAGAGCCAAAGATCTTGATCAGACAAACTGTTGTGCAGCTGTTATACTGTGACTCAGAATTTGACATATGAGCTTGATGAGAGGGGGATGTCAGACTTATATGATAGTTGACATTATGCACTCTGAAATCAATTAAGCTCCAATTTCGGAGAAATTAATCTCAAAATTAATGGGATAATCTCTTTAGAGAAGAATTAAGAATGTTTGAGACAAGAGGTTATGAGGAGAAAAATAACAAGGGTGAACATAAATGAGCATTCTTAATTGGGTCAAGAAATAATCAATGGCAAGAGTCTCCTGTCAAGGACAAGGAGAAAATTTAGAAATTGAGGACGCCAGATCAAGAATCCTGAATATGACAGCAGGTCATATGCCCTGATGGGGGAAACTGGATCTCAGGATTAATATTATCACAAGTAAGTCGATCATCCCAGCACAACAGAAGATTGTGGGGACCACGCTCTGAGTAGTTAGTTGCAAGGAGGAAGTGGAAGAGAGCCGTATGCTGAGGGTCATCCTGAGCAGCGTTGAGTACTGATTATTGTACTCTGCTTGAGAAAATGAAGTATTGGACTGAGTGTCTGAAGTGGTGTCTCCTGCCCCAATACTTTTCTCGCTGAAAATCCAGACAAGAGGGGGAATGTGTTGGTATTTTTCCCTTACTCCCAGCTGGCTAGATTATCAGGGATCGCTAGGGGATAATTCCCTAATGCAAGGTGAATTGGAAATCAGTTGACCCTGATTTTGGGGTAACTATGTTTGAGGGATTTTAGGTTATTTGTCTGTTTGATCTTTCAGGGATAAATCCGGAAGAATGCTTAGGATCTCATCAGGCAGAATTGCCGACAAAATGGGGCATCTGATAGTGGTTAACTATCAGTTGTACCGATTGGGATCAGTCAGGTTTTATCACCACCAATTTGGAATTTAAAGATTAAGTTGTGTGAGTGATGCCATCTGCAACTAGCAAATTGATCAGTTTATTTGTAACCTGCCCTAATGGGTAACAAGTCCCATTACCTAAGCATGTCGCTCATTAAATATGGTTGGTTCGCTTGGATTGAGAGGAAAACGTTAGGGACACAATTTCTGACTCATTCCATTTTAGGTCTTGAGGATGTCCAATGACAGAATCCTAGCCAGGATGGGGAAGACCATCACTGCTGATACAAGGATGGGTGATTCAATGGCAACAACTGCCGTGTCATCGAGGATGTATCAACTGAGGGTTGGGCGCCAAATCCCACTATAAATTCACTAGAATTCACTAATAAAAATACAATTTATAGTGACATATAATCTATCAGATATACCTATCTCTTTTACTTAAGTCTCAGCTTAGTAAACTTTATCAGAATCCATTTTTTTCTATTCTTTCTCATGGATATTATTGGTGTGTGCGATAATTGGGAGACTCTTTAAGGAAAAGAGTAAGGATCTGAGTGGGGATCCAGAGAAGAAGCGGAATCAAATTGAGGATTGCTTCTGACTGTGTGTCATCAGAGAGAAACCGTAAATGGGGATCTAAGAGAAGATTGTGTTAGGTAGTATGAGGGAATGAATCCCAGTTTCAAGACATCATAAGCATTCTGAGAGGAGATACTGGCCAAGCCTTGGGCTAAGATTTATTGTTCCCATTCAACAACAGATAATAGTCATCATACTATTACTAACCAATTATATCAACTATTAAACAACATAAAAAATTGTAAAAAACCCAAACCTGTGCAAGTATAAGTCTATAGGAATTATTGGCAGAAAATAAGTAAAAGCTATAAATTTTTACAGAGGGTGTTGGGGTAATTAACCCTTGCAACCTCCTCTCTGCCTCTGAACTTTATCTGGATGCTTTATCCCAGCAGCTAGCCTGCTCTCTGTCTCAAATTGAAACACTTGAACAGCGCGCATGCCAAGCTTCTCATTGGACTGCTTTGGTTATTTCCAAACCCTCTTTTAGAAACAAATTAACCCCAGGGGAGGGTAGCATTGCCTCATTCCTTTTTGTATATGATAAAGTTATGGAAGGGACAACTGATCCCCAAATAGTGAAGTACATTCCATGCCTCAGCCACTCTGCCCAAGAGGTTATGGTACCTTATATGGTCACCCTTAAAACTTGAACTGATGTAAAATAAGCTCTCATTGAGGAGTTTGGATTAGCGCAGAGCTTGCAAAGACAAAAAACAGGCCTTTATATGCCTTAGTTTGAAAGAGAAAGGTTCAATCACCTCTTTTGTTGAGCAATTCTATAGTGTTGCTCAACCTCTGCTGTTGGCCAAAATGCTTCTTCTTGACGATGCTATTGCTGCCGTTTTGGCTGGATTGGCGCCTCATCCCTCTTTGGCAATGCATATCTCTGCCATCAAACGTTCCTTCAAAATATACGGGATTTCAAAGAGGCCTTGTTAGCGGTGGCCATCTATTATGAACGTGATATCACTCAAGAAGATCTGAGGTGAGAATCTACAATAACCCCTTTAGCCTCTTCTATGGCTACTCCCTTTGGAATCTGATCCCGTGGGGCTGCCACAAAAAGATGCTCCTCCCCATGTGAAGATATGCAGAGGATACTAGCAGTGATGAGACAGTGATCCTTTCTATATCCAGCTTCCAAAGTGCAGCTGGTGAAGTTATCTACTCCTTACCCTGTTCCTCTCCTTTGTCAGAGCAGCCTTCTCAAGTGTCTCCATTGTCACGTCCCACCAAGGCCATATCTTTATCTCCATTGGCATCTCCTCCAGCCATCTTTAGCTCAAAACATGTAGCCATGGGACAGCCCAAACCCCCTGCGTCAAATGCTAAATGTAAACTGTAAAAATTACAGCGTCTCCTAAAAAAGTTACCCATGTAATTGAGCTCTCCCAGGACCTCCCCTGCGACAAAGGAAGCCCTGAACTTACCTCCCAACCGATGGAATCCTTGACTTGCATTGAAAATCCCTTTGATGACGAATATGAAGGGGTTTGTGAGTCTGTTGGTCACTATATTTTAGAAGCCTCAGGTGAAGTGGAGATACCCAACAGGTTAAACCCTGATAGAATGAACATGGCTATGATCCCCCTCAAACATATCTCTGCCAAGTGTTGAGGGTTTTTGAGGTCATTGACACTGCCAGTGATGCTGACCAGCTTATTACCACCTTAATCCAACTAAATTAATGTGTTCATACCCTGCAGTCTATCCAGGAGAGATACCCTGAGGCTGCTAAAAGACTTGCCTCTTCTCTTTGTTTAAGGGAGGTCCTCAGTCTTTCCCCCAACTTAGGTGGATCCTTAACCAAAGTGGAGGTCATTGTCAATGGAGTGCAGGTTAGGGCTACCCTTGAAACTGGGTCCCAGTAGACATTGTTCATCAAAGGTCATTAAAAAATTAAACTCGCTTTTGACTTTGACATTAATCAAGAAATTTGGACTGCAGGCCCAAACAACACCTGTGCCATTGGGGCATACTCTTCTCTGCCCAACTGTTTGGGAAGCTCAACTTGTCAGCTCCAGTGGTTGCCTTAACCAACAATACCTATGATTCACTCATTGGTACCAAGTTTATGCTCAAGTTTGAAGGGTTTATGAACTTGGATAAGGGTTATCTCTCTTTGTTTAACTACGAGGTTCCCCTGATTTGACCAATGAGGAGCTTAATAAAAAGTATTATGTCTGCACAGTTTAGTATCCCCTTTCCATTATATTCCGACATTATACTACAGCGACGACATACAAAAAAGTTGCTTTAATCAGTGGACGCCCTAGAGGGTATCCATTTTTATGCTTTTTGAGAGGTGGTCATCAAGACTGGTGAACAAAGGGTAGTTGACACGAAAATTACCGTGTAAATCCCACACAACTGCCTATTGCATCTAATTAGCATTGATGGAATTAGCCCTTTGGAGCATAGAGTTTTACCAGGAGTGCTAGACCCTGCCTATCAATGACCTATCAAAGTTCCTCTGGAATCTCACCAAGGAGGATATAGTTGTAAAAGAGAATCAGGAAATTGGAAGAGGCATGCTGATTCTCTTTGAGGAAATAAAGCAAGTTCACTGTATTGTATCTATGGTAGATATGGGTTTACCCGCCAATCAGACTTTATGTACCTTACCTTCTGTTCATATCTTCAATGAACTAACCCCAGCTGAGCGGGTAAAGTCCAAACCTTACTGGAGTCCTATAGAGGCATCTTCTCTACCTCTGAAACTGATTGTGGGCACATTAAGGGTTGGACTCATACCATTGACATTGGTGATGCTCAGACTATCCGCTAAAAACCCTACTGCAAATCCAAAGTTGAGGAGCTACAGATGCGGATGGAGATCAACAGATTTTAGACGCTGGGTTGTTGGTGCCTTCCCAAAGCCCTTGGTTATCCCCATTCCTATTGATATAGAAAAATGGAGGTCATTGGGTAGTGATGGACTACTGCAAACTGAACAACCTCACAAAGAAAAACAGTTAACCTATCCCCCGCATCAATGATTCTCTGGCCCAACTCTCTGGGTCTAAATTCTTTTCTGCCATGGACTAGGCTAGCGGGTACTGGGATATGGACCTTTCTCCACAGGATCAGGAGAAGTGCGCCCCTATCTGCAGTGAGGGTTTGTTCCAACCCACTTGGATACCTCAGGGGTTGTGTAATGCAACTGCTATTTTTCAGAGGGCAATGTATCAAATTCTCCAGGTCCTTAAGCTGAGCTGTGTGATTGTCTACCTCAACAACATCACAGTCTTCTCCAAGACGGTCAATGAGCATCTCATGCATCTAAAGGAGATGTTCCAATGCTTGCGTGCATCCAAATTGAAGTTGAAGCCTCTAAATGTACTTTCTTCCAAAAGAAGTTTAATTTCCTCAAAATGCTATCTCACAAGATGTTTTAGCCTCTATAAGATAAAGTCAAAGCAATATCCAAGATGCTCTCGCCTAAAAACCTTCATGAAATCCAGGTATTTTAAGGCATGATAGGTATTACCATCAATTTATCCCAAGATTTGTCCAACTCAGCAAACCCCTCATCCGTCTCTTGGCTAAAAAACACTCCTTTCCATTGGGTGCTGAACAAAAAGCCACGTTTGAGACCCTGAAGGAGTTGCTGCAACAAAGGCCAATTTTTCGTCACCCTGATTATAGAAAGCCCTTCATGTTGTTCACAGATGCGTCTGACTACGCCATTATAGCTATCTTGGCTCAGATGATGAAAATGGGGTGATCATCCCATGTCATATTTCAGCAAAATGCTTTCTAACGCTGAGCACAACTACAGCATCACTTCGAAGAAGTGCCTGGCTGTCCTGCTCGTTGTCAAATACTACCACCTTTTCCATATGGGACTTCATTTAAAGTGATTACTAACCATGCCTCTTTAAAGTGGTTACAGAATATGAAAGATCCCACTGGGCAGTTGGTTCGCTGGGCTCTTAAGCTCTAGCACAACAATATGACCATTGAGCTTCAAGCTGGGATGCGTCATATAAACGTTGATGGGTTGACATGGCTGCCTGTCCGTTACCCTGATAATAGCTAATCAGAGAGGTTGCATGACCTCCTAATGACTCCTGACGCATGAGCGGATGAAGATGAACAAGTACAGAAGATGCCAGCACGGCACATCCACAACACAAAGGTGAATAGTGGGCTGTTATATATGAAAGTAGAAGTAAATTGGTTGCCCTATCTTTGGCTGTCAGAGCGAGTACCTGTCATCTTAGAGTCTCACACTATCATGGGGCATGGCGGAGTATGCAAAACCTACAAGTGGGTAAATGAGTGTTACTACTGGGAGGGCATCATTTAAACCATAACTGAAATCTTGGATGGTTGCATAGCCTGTAAAAAATAATGCAGTTACAAGACTCAATATCAATATCAACCTACTACACCCCAACAACCCTTTCACACCATAAGTTTGGACGTGGTGGGGTCTCTCCCTCAGACTACAGGTGGCAATCGCTATATCTTGGTCAGAACTGATAATTTCACCAAATGGGTTAAAGCTGTTGCTCTCCCGCTAAGACTGCTAAAGCCACAGCCACCTTTCTACACCAATACATCTCCACATGGCATAAGTGACCCAGGTCCTCCTTTGTGACAATGGGAAAATTTTACTTCCTGAGTGGTAAAATTCCTCGCCACCTCCATGGGAGCTCAACAATTCTTCTTGCCCCTTATAACCCATCCCCCAATGGTGCGGTAGAAAGAGTTGACGGAACCCTGGTATCTTTTTTTAGCACTAGTGGTACCCAACCCAAAAGGGGGAGCCACCACGCATCTTTATTTGAAAATGGGCCAAACAAAGTGATTGATATAAATAAAAAAATCCTAATATAGCCCCTAGGTTATCAGCCTAGGAAGCCATATCAGATGGCGAGGAAGCTTTGGGGAAACTTTTGTCTGGCGCCCGCTTAAGCTGGCGGACCATGGCAGACAACATCGGGGTAAGGGCATCGGCGACATGAGGCATAAGGAGGTATAGTTGTGGGAATGGAATCCTGGTCTCAATATTCTGCAAAATAACCAATTCAGACCCTCTCCACTGGGATCTTTACTTACCCAGTGCCCTACATGGCTTACCATATTAGCTACCATCACATCCTCAAGGTCTTCCTTTCTATGCATTATATGGGCGAGAACCTGGGGTGCCTGATTTGTTAGCCAAATATGTTTAATTCCGCTAGGACTAATCTGTATCAAGCCATGTACAGTCTGAGGTGATGACCAATTTAACAAAAACTGTCAATAAGGAGGACCAAGTGGGTAATGTGCTCCGGCCACCACTCACTTTCTTCCAAATGTCAGACATGTACGCTACTACCGCGACCATATTATGCCAAGAAGGGAAAAGCTTGGGTCCATTTGGGAAGGGCCTTTTATATCACCTATAAGCGAGGGGATGAGTATTCCATCAAGTTCCTTGCTTCTGGCCTTACCATTAACTGGGTACATGGATGGTTCTTGCGACCTTATTCCTCCTATTACTCTTGAAGGGGTAATATCAGACAATTACAAGTCTGATATATTATTAAGGGTGATTTGGAGGAATATAATAAAAATATTGGCCAAAAGACCCAGGTCAATTCCCGGTGGACTCCCTCAAATTGGGGCGACACTTCTATTAACACTCAGGCAAATAACATGAGTTTGGGCAGTCATATTGCATTGAATCATTAGCCAAATTTGGAGAGCCATTCTGAGGTCCCTCCCCCTCTTACGGAAAAATTAGTACAGCCAACATCACAGAGAATGGCCCTTTTTAAAGGTTGGAAGAGGTCCCACAAAGTGAAAATATTTTTGTTCCCAATGATTGGGTAAGATTTATTAAATCGTTGCCTCACGGACATATCCTACCTACAATTGACTTTCCATCAGCTGTTCCATCAAAAAGAGGCAAGTCTTTAAAGAACTTATAGGTCAAACCCCAATATATCCTAATTTGGACTTTACTAAACAATCCGAACTTTGAGCCTTGACATCTTAAATACTAAGTATCAACTTATTAAGAGGGTTCATTTCTTATCCCCCTCACAGCGATAATAAAACTATATAAAAACAATACTTTTAGTTACTTAGTTTTCTTATTTTAATATCAGGTCAAATAACCCCCTAAATTCCTTATCCCTGCAGTAGATAATTGTCTTCTCATGCAAACAATTTTTGAAATTTAGGTGTTAAAAGCACCAGTGAGCAATTTCAAAAATCTTTAAATACAACTGTCCCATTATATAAGCATGTTCACTAACTTGTAAAGGTTAATATGCTGGGGTCGGTAAAGGGCGTTAGCATGCTTGTAAAAACCTTGGGGTTTCTACTAGGGCATAAGCTCTCTTTAATGGTGCTTATTCAATTTATATAGACTTGATATGCGTATGATGACACCTACCTAGTCAAGGTTCTTAATTTTGAGTGAATTTGGCCCCGCTCTGAAAAATATTGTTGAATATGTTATTTTGGCCTAACTCTGGCAATTGACACTTAGAAGGATAAATTATTTTTGATATTCTCAACTAGAAGCAGACAAACAATAAGTTATAATTCTAAGGTCAAAACTTATTATAAAAATTAGGGAATTTATATAGGCAAGATCATATGAAGACATGTGATATAGAAATTGTGGCATTCACGATTATCTTTGCAGATCTAATCAATAAAAAAGGTATTGGCTTATAAATAGGAATGATACCAGCTGATTTTCATAAAGAATAGCATTATTAAACACCATTTTATTCAGCTATCACATTATCTACTATAACAAATTATATTACCATAAGTAAGTGAACCTTTCTTGAGCTAACTTAAAAATTACCACATTGAAATTAGCAATCCCCACTAAAATTATAATCATAACTATCATCAAGTCTGTATCCTTTGTAAATTACATCTGATTATTCAATTGGTTATCATTGTTGAACAACTGACACTAGTTAAACAATCATCCCAAAGCTTACATTATAAGCTAAATTAAAAAATGAATTAGATACTAAATAAATTTAAGCCTAATTATTATCAAGCTGGATAATGTGGTCATATAAAATTCCCAACCATCCTCCGCTTAAACAGATTATACAGATATGTCCTAGTTTTCTAAAAATCTTCCATTATAAATTGTATGTGGCCAGTCTATATGAAGCAGATGCTAACCTCAATAAGCAATGTCATATACCACCTAAATAAGAATCATCTATAGCACTGCAAGATCCAGTACCACAAGTTAAACTGATTTGATCAGTCTGTTGAAGTTTTGGACTACTTCATATGATTTGGTTCTTCATCTTAGATTAAAGTTGGAGTTATGAATGCCTACTGTATGAGGACAATAGACCAGATGGTGATAGTTATTAGGATATGAACTCCTAAAGATAATACTAAAGGATGTATTCTCCTGTCAATTTACTTGTACAACGGCTTCCTTCCCTGATCTTCCTGATAACAATTAAGTTGATGACTTAATACAATGAAGCTTATTAAGTGTAAAAAGCTTGTATATTCTAAACTATCAAAATAATGTTCTACTACAAGATTGTGTTTTAATTTGTCTAAAATTAAAGGAGACTTTATAGGGTTGGATTTTTCCATATCTTTACTCATGGCACCTCACCTCACATTTCCACTTAACCAGAAGTTCACAATAAAAATTTTAAGGGGTCTCAAACTATTAGGCATCCCACTCTAACCCAGCTCAGCCTCGTGGTCTGTTTCTTACCAACATAATTATTTTAAGACAGAGTTCCCTCTGATCTATAGAAAGTAGCCTAACTATTGCTCCTCTCAAACAAACGGTAGCATATACCAAAGCAGTTATACCATTAATTAGTAATTAATTCAATTGTAACACAATCAATACTAGTAACCAAGTTTGACTTGATTAATAAAACCCCAATCCTGGGTCATCAAGTAAAAATGATTAAATAGAACTGCTAGGCCAATCTCACTTTTTACCAATTTTACAAAAAGCTTGAAAATTTATATAAGCTACTGACCA
Organism: Massospora cicadina; assembly: GCA_022478985.1. NCBI lineage: Eukaryota > Fungi > Entomophthoromycota > Entomophthoromycetes > Entomophthorales > Entomophthoraceae > Massospora > Massospora cicadina. Next base: position 10,280 of record JAKSZP010013530.1, on the reverse strand, counting down.
TGTCCATTTTCCAATTGATGCCCTCAGATCCGCCGCCTGCTACTCCAGTGTGGGGCAGTGGTAATCCACCTTCCAGCGTTTTTCGCCAAATAGGAAACACATTCAGATGGGCTCAATTAATACACCTAAATCTATGGGCTATTTTGCCCCTCCATGGGACTTAGCGCTTCACCTTGCATGCATCCACCCAATTTGTTCCCATCCTCTCACCCTCCCTAGATCCACTATTCAATTTTGCCTCCATGTCAATTATGGGCATTTATTTCCATATGCCAACAAAGCAATAATCAAACTTGACACCGCTGCCTTTGCGCGGCTGGCTTTATTGATTTCGCCCTTTTAAGGGCTAGTTTAACATAGGTTTCCAAACAAAGGAGGACGTTGCAGCGGCGACGTTGACCCCTCTAATTTATAAAAATACTCCTGTCCCCACTTCCCAAACTCATATCCCTGATGATACCACACTAGTGGTGTCATTTGCAAATATCCCTTCACATCTTTCACCCAAATTTTGTATGATGAGTTGTTGTTAGGGCTTTTGGCTTATGGCTCTCAGCCAAACCTAGTATTCACAGTTCCTTCTGGTGCAGAGAGCCTGGCTGCCCCTCGAGCCACTGCCACCATAATCCTGAATCATTCACCCATTGCCCAGAAAATTTTCTTGTGGGAATCCAGCTAATTGTTGCATGCTGATGCTGATTTCTGATGAATTCCATAAATGATTTATTTATATTAACACGTTTATTGCCCACCGTAATTCAGTTGAGTTTCTCATGGGCCCAAATGTGAATATTGACAGCTTGTCAAATGCAGGAAGTGAGAAAAAAATAAAAAATTAAATCTATGTTCCCAATTGTCCAAAATTACCACAAATGTATTTGAACTGTATTAATTAATACCATAATAAAATATAGTATAAAATAATATTTTTATTATAAATATAAGTTAATAAAAAGATAAGTATAATTTGGATAGTTTAATTATTTTTATTTTGTAACAACACCTATGCAGCTAAAAACTTAGTTTTGCGCGCTTTTTTCTTATGTATCCCTTCATAGCTATAAATGTGGTTTTGGGTAATTTTTACCCTTTGATTTCATTTAAAACGTCACATTTGAGTTTTCTATTAGCATTGCTAAGCCTACAAAATTGTTTGTTGATATGTTTGTCATCCCGTCACCCATATTTGGGTGACATGTAGATAAAAGTGTTAAAGATAAAAAACACTAATAAACAAAAAGCTGACTTTATATGTTTTTAATAGTGTCAGCATGGGGTAAGAAGTTGAATCCTCTTAATATCTTACCGCTCAGTATATAAACTGTATTGAGGGTTGAAGGGAATACAATGGTAAGTTTGGAATAGCTTAGTTTTGTCCAAATTAAGGAATATGTAAATTTGACCTATTGGAGCTCAGAAAACTTGCTACACTTTAGCTTAACAATTGATTGAGAGTTATTTTTAGACAAGACAAACCTGTGGGGTAACAATTTAATATATCACACAATTTTTATAAAAGAAAATACTTGTACCTTGGGGGACCCTCGCCAACCCTATAAAAGGAGGTGGTCCCTACTTTGGTGTTTGATTTAAGCTAGAAGTGGCTTATGGGAGGAACCTCCAATGGCTCCCCTGATTCCCCTGTGTGATTGGGGCAATCTGACTGCCTATTTCATGCTATTTTCTAAATATAGTAATTTTAAAAGTGTTACTACTGATTTGCAGGATTCTACCAAGAATCAACCAGGGTTTTTTGGCAATATAATCATCATTATTGCTTAAAACTCTCTTATCACAATTACAAACTTGTAAAAGTACTAAATTTCCCCCTTTCAGTCTATTTTGACCCAAATTTTTTTATTAGAGCCATGAGGGCAATTGTCTGATATCATCCCCCTCAACAATGTTGGAGGGAAAATATGGGCCATAGGAAGTGGCTACATACCTGTTAATAATAATTCCTATAGCCAAGGATTTGATAGAGTACTCTGCACCTCTCTTTTAATGATAACAAAAGGGCAATCCCAGATAGTCCCATGATTACCACTTATATGAGTGATGCGGTTATTATAATACAAAACCAGGACAGACATTTGGAATGTAGGTAGTAAGGTTTTGGCTAATTGGCAGCTTGCCCTTCTTTAGTCATCATTTTAGTTAAATTGGTCATAGCCTCAGATTGGAGCTGGATGATGCACTGAGCCAATCTTCTCATGGATTTTTTGGGTTCCTCAGCTCTAGAGGAGAATACATCTTTAGCTAAGTGGGCAGGTATTCTTGGTTACCGCTCATACAAGTCATGGAATGGGGACATTTTAAAGATTCAGTAATAACTGATTCAGTAGGCCATACAAAAACTGGGTAAGAATTTTTTATTCAAGGTGGGCTGACCTGCGGACAATACCTCACTGTTTAAGGGAAATCAAATGAATGGGAAAGGAGGATAAAATCTGGAAAACCTCCATGCGCGGCATATGATAGGCAAGAACTCCATGGACCGCCTTTGCTATTCGCTATCTTGGTTTGGGGCATTGGTTCGCAAAGCCACACAGTCATAATCGTCCCCTACCCAAAGTTCCAGTACCAGAATCAAACTTGGGGAGGCAGTGGTAGAGATTCCTACTCTGACACTGGGTAGGAATTGATCCCAGTGAAGTAAATCAGAAGAGGCTATTTTTGTAGAATTTGAGACCAAGGATGCCATTTCCTTTCTCCACAGTCCCGTTAGTAGAGGATTATACAGAGCTAAGAAAAGTTGTTGAGCTCTCCTGGAAGTAGCCAGGACCTTGACTACTCTTGGGGTGAAGTTCTTACTATTGTCACAGAGTAGTACTTGGGGACACCCATGACGAATGAAAATGTTTTGATGTAAAAACGTGGCTTTGGCCTTGGCTGTTTGGGCAGGAGAGCCACGGCTTCAACCCACTTATTAAAGGGATCAATGACTACTAGGATAAACTTGTTTCCACCAGTAGTCTGTGGGAGGGGACCTATTACGTCTAGGCTGATGGTGTGGAACGGTTGTTGAAGGGGTAGTTGGTTGATACTGGTATCTAGTATTGAAACTGGATTGCTTTTTACACGTGAGGCAGGATCCAAGACTTTGACAATAGTTTTCATAATTCCTTCCCAATAGTACCAATTTCTTAATTCACTCATAGGTTTTCTCTACTTCTCCATGACCTAGGGCTGAGTGAGCTTTTAGGAAAGCAGGTACACGTTCTGAGGGCCAAAGGTAAGAAAGCCGCTTTTCCCCCACATGCCTGTACATTTTCCACTCTCCATTTTGGTGTTGTGTGAGTGCTGTGCTAACATTTTCTGTACAGGCTCATCCTAATCCTCCCAGTCATTGGGGGTCATTAAGATGTCATATAACCTCTCCGCCTTGCTATTATCCAAGTTATGGACTGGCAGCCAAGATAACCCATCAACACTCATGTGACGGGTTCCAGCACTGTGTTTGATCTTCATGTCATAAGGCTGGAGCTTTAGAGCCCAGCAAGCTAACCGGCCAGTTGGTTCTTTCATGTTCTGTAACCATTTTAGGGAAGCGTGGTCATTAACCACAGTTAAGGTGGTTTCATATAGTAAAGGGCGGTAGTTTTTCACAGCTAACAGAATGACAAGGAAATATTTCTTTGATATGCTGTAGTTGCATCCCTTATTGACAGCATCTTACTACAATAGGATACATGATGATCTACACCGTTTTTATCCAATTGGGCTAAGATGGCCCCAACGGCGTAGTCTAAGGCATTAATAAATAGGCTAAAGGGTTTTTTCGTAATTGGGATGCCTCAGAATAGGACGTTGTTATAGCTTATGCTTCAGCATCTCAAAAAGTGGCCTTTTGTTTGGCACCACAATGAAAGAGGTATTCATGGTCAATAGGCGGACAAGGGGCTCGCTCAGCTGGGAAAATTTAGAAATGAACTGATGATAATACCCCATCATCACTTGAAATACCTGAATATCCCATAAACATTTTAGGGGGAGGCATTTTTGATATTGCTTTGACCTTATCTTGTACGAGTTGGATTCTCTCTTGAGAAATGGAGTGGCTAAGGAAATCCAATTTCCTTTGAAAGAAGGTACACTTTAAGGGCGCCGCTCCCAAGGCTGCAGTGAATTAAAGTAACAAATTTTTAAAAATTTAAACAATTTGACCAGATTATGAAATCCTGAGTTGATGCTGAACCAATTTCAGCTTAGCAGCCATGGTCAACAGTGCACAGCCAATCAGTTTCTGCCACCCCTCCAATTCCAGTGGCTGGGCTTGCACTAGCCAATTTAAATCCATTTAACGCACTCAAATGGATTGATGATACAGATTGGGCTTATAATGTTAAGCCTGATTTCGCCTTGGAGAAATTTTTCGTCAACCTCCTTATTCATATCCACGCCATTTTCGCCCTAAAAAAGGTTATCCAGAATATAAAAATATACCTAAAATAGCGATGGAAGCAGCTGCTGCTCCTGCCAACACTCTCCTCCGTTAACATCTTCATGGGGCGATGGAGTCCCTTGTGGAGGATATTCCTATCCCCATTTCCCTCATAAGCTTGAAGAAGTTGCAAAATATGAAATTTGAAGAGCTTGCTTTTGGTGCGAGTTGCTCATGCATTGATGCAGTAAATACTTCAATGTTCAGACCCATTTATCCCCAAACCCACCAGTGCATTAAGTCGTTCACTTGTGTGCCCGCTTTAATCCCTTTTTCTGATCATCAACTTTCTCAATATGTTGAGGCGATGGATACCGCAAGCCTTATTAAAAAAGATAACCCCAGCTCTACCTCCTTATGCCACATGCTGCTGATGCACCAACCCCTACGTTGTCTGCTACAGTCCACTAGCTAAAGCGGGCGCTAGAAAAAAGTTTCCTCAAAGCTTCCTCACAATCTGATATGGAAAAAAGGCTTTAAACTGAGGTGCCATATTAGAAATGTTTTATATGTTTAATAACTTCTTTTCATTAGCACTATGGCGCCCAACCCAAAAGGGGGAGCCACCATGCATTTTTACTTGAAAATGGGACAAACAAAAGGATTATTAGAAATAAAAAAAACCTATTATGGAACCTCAGCTAACAGCCTAGGAAGCCATATCAAAAGGTGAGGAAGCTTTGGAAAACTTTTGTCCGGTGCCTGCTTTAGCTGGCAGACCATAGTGGAAAGCATTAAGGTGGGAGCATCAGCGACATGGAGCATAAGGAGGTATAGTTGTGAGTTTTCTTTGTTTATGAGGCCAGCGGTATCCATCACCTCAACGTATTGAGCAAGTTGATACTCAGCAAAAGGGATTAAAGCAGGCACACAAGTGAAAGACTTGATGCGCTGGCAGGTTTGTGGATAATCAGAAATTAAAAAAAGAAGATTTTGCCACGTTGATGCAAGCATGGCTCGGACCAAAAGTGAACTCCTCAACTTTATAATTTTCATCTTCCTCAAAATTATGGGGAAAATTGGGGATAGGAATATCCTCAACAAGGGGCTCTATCGCTACATGAGATTTATGGTGAAGTAGGGTGTTGGCGGGGGCAGCTTCAGCCTCAACTGCCATTTTGTTGATATTTTATAATTTGGAAAATTGTTTTGAGGGCAAAAGTGGCCAGGATGCAAATTGGGAGGGTCAATAAAGAACTTCTCCAAAGCAAAATCAAGTTTTACATGGTACAGCCGTCCATCCTCATCAATCCATTTAAGAGCCTCAAATGAATTGGATTTGATCAGCACTGGGCCAACCACTTGAATTGGGGCGTTGCAGGAGCTGCTTGGCCATGTACTGTAGACTATGGCAGCTCAACTGAAACTGTTTCAACCATCAACTTAAGATTCCATAATTCAGTTGAATTTTTATTGAAATTTTAAATTTATTTGATTGGCATCCACTTTTGAAGCAGCACCAAATTGCCCTAAGTAAGTGGCAGGAGGATTGATACCCATCCAAAAATTGATGCGAAATGGCTGCAGGCCCAATGGCTGAGGGAAAAGCTGTGGAAGCGGCAGAAGAAGAAACCATGGGGCACTTGCACTTTGGCTGGTCAAGCACAAATCACAAGGGAAAATGGCACAGCCATTTTTGATGTGCGCCCAGAATGGGTAATCAGGGGTAGATCTGATCACAGTGCAGATGGAATTGTGAGGTGGAAATCATGATGAAATGGGCGGATCATTAAAAGGCGCGAGGCCCTGCCAACTGATCTGCCCAAGTGGGAACCATGAACTGCAACACAGGGTCTGCGCCGTAAACAGCCAAACCCTCCATGAGCTCATGGCAGAGGCGTTTAGGGGAGAGATAGGAGGGCAACTGGTGAACTGGACCAAAAATGTGGCCTCATCTGGGAGCCACATGCAAATGGTGGGAACTGGAATTTTATTAAAACAATTTGCAGCTGAGATGCTGTTGCTACATCAGCTTCCAAATGTAAGCCAAAATCAAAGTACCCCTTAAGGGGCAGAAGTCAATGAAATGGTGGGTTTGAAAACCGTTATAGCCATCTTGATGATGGCTGTGCTCACATATGAGAAAATATTCTCATATTATTCCTGAGGCCAAAATGCAAATTCTCCATGTGTGCACCAAAGGGCTCCAGAACACTGCCTGGGAGCTTACAAGGTAGTGGGCCAAGTCCTGAGGTGGGACATAACACCTTGTAGCATTAAGAGCTACCAAAGCCAGCCCAAGCATGCTTTGGTGGTGGCTGAAAGACGCCAGATGGCGGTGCACCACCACCCCATGCTGGGGTAGCAGGCATCAATTGTATTGACATCAGTAAGTTTGCTCAATTGAGTGGTCATTTTTATATTTTCTATAAAAATCCAAATTTGGCTTTGATTTAGTTATTGAAGTGAAAGAGAAGTTTGCCAAAATTGACATTTTTTTACCAAGGTAAGCCGGCCAGGGGACAGACATTACCGAATATATGTGAAACTAAGAGAATAACTAACAAATATAAAAATTGGGCACCCCAGGGTACTCAAGTTATCCCTGTTGCCAGCGGGACTGCCAGGTATGGGGGGATTGGTGCACTAATATGAGGGGGTTTCCCCTGCTATGGAGCAGGTGTGAAGGAAAGGGTCTGTGTGGAGGAACCAGAGTGGGAACCATGATTCTATGAGCGCTTTTTGTCTTGATCTCATATATCCATAGAGCCAGACTTGGAAGTGCTCTAGTAAGTGGACATGGAATCTGTTAATAATCCCATGAATGGTTGGGACCGTGCCCTTGAACGCATCTAATGCAATTGCGTGTATTGTCCACATTGCAATAGATATTATTAGGGAGCGAAGGTAGATGGGATTGGTGGCTCAATCTGGAGCGCGAAGATACTCTTTGATATCAAGAATTCCTGTTCATTTTGAATCTTGAGCAGGCGTGCGACTTCCTGCCATATAGCTTTAGTTGGGGGGCATGTTTCTAGGTGGTGATGTAGGGATCCCTCCCCTCCACATACTGCACATGTTTTGTGGAGGGAGTTGGAGCGGTCCGCCATCCTATAGGTCCTTCTCAAACAGCGCCAGGCGTTTGCTCTTATCTTTGGCTGTAGGAGTGGGTGGTGTGTCATTTCCCACATTGCTTTCTGTATGGTTAATCATAGGGAATGTCTAGCATATCTAGGTATTCTATCCTAGCTATGCTTGGGGTTGTTGCGAGCATATCCCTCTGGGGATGGTTTTCTGGGTTTCTTAATTTGAATTGGGGGCTGGGTCGTCCCCTTCCCTGTATAGTACCCATGTTCTCTATGTTCCATCCCATATGGAAGATAGTTCGGAGGATATGTTTGAAATGAGGGGAGGTTCCATGCGGACCTGTTGCAGTAGGGTGCTTGGCAAGGTATGAAAGTAGTCTGGGTGGACTATGTGGGTTGGTTAATTTGAGCGCCTGTGCAAAGTTAGTCCTTGCTGCTCTGGACCAATGTTGTTGTGGGAGGTCTGGAGCAAGGATTTCCTTTATCCAGGTGCCTAAGATGTGATTGGCATGGCTCTCAAAATCTATTAGTCCCATGCCTCTGCTTGAGCGTGGGCCAAATAGTGTTTCCATCCGTATAGGAGGGTGAGAGCCAGGCCACAGCCAGCCCTGGATAAGCGCGCGAATTGAGGTTGTAAAGGTAGGTGAGAAGGCTATCGCATGGGCCTGGTACCACATTAATGGGAGGATGAGCGAGTTAGCAACTGTAACTCGTCCTGTTAGTCCTGGGGTTCTCCCCTTGAGGGAGGCTACGCGTTTGGATACCCGTAACAGGTTACTTTCCATTGTCTCATTAGCATATCCCCCTGATTCTAGCCAGATTCCAAGGTGTCAGACAGGAGTGGTGGTGGGAGGAGTTGCAAAGGGTAAAATAATTGGGTTTTTTTCTTCGAGTGTTGGTATGAGGTTCTGATTTTGTGGCCCAATTGTTTGTGTATTTGACTAAGAGGATGATTTCTGTCTTCCTTTTGTTGAGCGATGCATTGCTCACCTTGGAGTATTCCTCTAGAGTGTGTTCCAGTTGTCGGGCATCTTCATTGTTTGCTATACCTGCTACGCAGTCATCTGCAAAGGAAAGTATCTTGACTGTTGGTTGTCCTTGTGCGGTTATCCCCATGAGACGTGAGTCAGTTACTCGGAGGAGCAGGTCAAAGCTGAAATTGAATAGCAGTGGGCTTAGGAGATCCCCTTGTTTGAGCCCTCTGTGTGGTTTGATATTGTTTGTTAGGAATCCAGGGCCGCATACAGCCATGGTTGCAGATTCTGTTAGGAGCATCGCCCATTTTATGAATCTTGGTGGGAGTTTGAAGGCATGTAGACATTCTTTTAGGTATGGCCAGCTAACACGGTCATACGCCTTTTCCTGATCCAAGAAGACCAGGGCACCAGTTACTTTGGATTGGCAAATGTTTGCAACAGGGTGTATGTTGTTCCAGATTGAACGCCCTGGTATAAACCCAAACTGGTTGGGCGATAGGACGTCAGATGCAATTGCGCCTAATCTAGCTTCTAGAATTTTTGTTAGAATTTTATGTGTCAGTGTTGGAGAGTGCAATTGGGCACCAGTTGGCCAGGTCCAACTTGTCACCCTTTTTACAAGGTTATAACGTAGATTCATGGCCTCCTGGTAATAGGCGTGTTTCCAACAAACTCTGGTTCATTGACGCCAATAGGAGGGGGGCGATTTGTTGAAATTTTTTTTTGTAAAATTCGTAGGGTATCCCATCAGGCCCTGGGCATTTCCTACGTGATGCACCGCGAATTGTTTCCCAATGCTCCTCCCGTGTAATAAGGGATAGTGTATTGTAATTTGGTGGTGTACTTTGTATCTTGGCAGTTTAAATAAATTCTTTAACTTTCTGTGGATCTGTTGGCATATCATGATATAATTTGGTGTAGTAGCGGTGTACTTCCACCTTGACCTCCTCAGGGTCAGTTGCCACAGTGCCGTTGGTCTTGCGGACCTGTGTGCACAGGGCTGGTTTCTGCAGGAGTGGAATTAAAAGAAAAAGTATGTCAAACAGGTTTCTCCTTCCTTTATGAACTTACCTTTGTTCAAGACTTTGATTCTGTGTTGGTGTTTGAAGATGAGGTTGTTAAGTCGGGCTGAAATTTCTGCCCATTTGTGTCCCCAATTAGGGCTATAGCCAGATCTTGGAGTATTTATTTCCAGGTGGTCTAGTTCTGCCAAGGTACGCTTGATTGCGGCTGTGTCCGCGGTGTACTTGCGTGATACAATATGTCAGGTTTTGTTGATTAAATCTTTTTTGAAATTTTCCCATGTTCCAATGGGATCCAAAGTGAATGGGGCTGTGAGTTCTGGGTTTGTAGCCTTGTTTTCAACCCAGTTAGATATCTCAGGCAATTTTATATTTTCTGGGTGAAGCTTTCTCCAAGGCGACACCTGTGTGTGGGATTGGGTTGGCGCTAACTGCACCTTAACTAATCGGTGATCAGAAAAATTGATCTTTTTGTTGTAAATTTGGAGATTCTTGAGTGGTGGGATTGTGGGATGAGGATGTGGTCAATATGACTCATCGATATGAGCAGTCCCTCACGTATGTTGGGTCTTGTCATGTGGGGAAGGATTGGTGAATTGGGGGGAAGAGCATCCTGTAAGCCAAGAGATGCCTTCATTGTGTGATATTCAATGTGTCCAGGTGGGTATCCCCTGGGATTAGGCCATCAATCTGTATCGGTTTATCCCAGCAGTTGAAATCGCCTAACATGATGATATCTGGTGGGAGGGTGAGAGTAGAAATTTTTTCAAAATTTTTTTTCTCTCAGTTGCAGTGCACGGTGCATAGATAC
>JAKSZP010013529.1:0-86380 GCA_022478985.1 Massospora cicadina | reverse complement strand
CCTAGTTGCCCTCCAGAGTGCAGGCCATGTTATATCAGGCATCCCCTGATGCCACTGAAGCTACTATGCGAAGCATTGCCAATGAAATTATCCAACTCCATGCTCTAGCTTCTGAGAACCTATCAGCTACCACCAATAGAGAAACTAACCAGTTTATTGATAAGAATGACCCCCTACACACCTTACAACTGGGTGATCTAGTTCTCTTCTACCATCATCGGCCTGGAGGTCATGACCATAAATTGGGAAACAACTGGTTGGGGCCTTACAAGGTCATTTAATAGGAGCAATGAACAGTCAATCATAGAGGTCATTCATGGCACAGTAGTAAACTGCACCCTTAGTCATTTTTTCGTCCATTTACCCCCCTACGCCAAGATCTAGAGAAGGGCGTTGTTGGGCTTCCAACCCAAATTGGAGATTCAAATAAGGTAAATAATGGGAATTAAACCTGCACTAGCCAAATAGCTAGGCCCTTATCTGGGAAAATTTCCGACGCCATACCATGCCCTAGTATTGGGGTTTAAACCTAATCTATGAGGCGAGCAAATCATTTTGGACCAAAATGACTAAATTACCTCTGAATCCCCAAATTGTATGAGTCTAGATCTTAGCTTGGGGATTTACTAAACAAAACTCCCTTATAACGATGCTAGGGCTAGATATAAAAATTTCGTTTTTTCTTCTTTTCATCAGTATTAAGTTAAAATTGATATAGATTATTTGGAATTGGCTTACTAAATAAGTTTTAGGATAAGACTTCTTGACCATAAGAATAATAAAAGTATTTTTCCAAACACCCTTGAGCTTTGGGTCACTTGGATCATAATTCTCAAATTGGATCTATGGTCACAAACCCCTATACCTGACACCATCTGTTAGCATAAAGAGGTGGTATCTTTGCAAGAAAAAGTGGCTGATCTTCACTGTAGAAAAGATTAACAAAAATAGCAACTAATTTCTATCTCTTGCATACTAAGGCACTTGAAGGCCTGTCTTTCCTTCTTTAACTTGGCGTTGAGCAAATTTTGCATTAGGCTTTCTTAACTTCTTCCCAGGTACTAAAGGAGTCCATATGTGGAACCATTACCACTTGGCTAGGTGGCTTAAGCATGATAGGATGTGCTTTTATTTTCTGGTGATCAATTGTCCCTTCCATAAAACACTTGTAAACAAAGAGAAAAAGGCGATGCTACCCTCACCTAAGGTAAATTTGTCTTTAAAGGGGGGGATGTTTGGGACAGTAGGTGCAGCCCCATGAGGGGCTTGACAAAGGAGCTGTTTGAGGCTTTTTAAGAAAAGACAGATTGCTGGCTAGTTGCTGTTTTAAAGCAACTATCCTTGGTTAAGTCTCAGCGGGGATGGTTAAAGGGTTACTCTCCTTAACGTCCTCCATTTTATTTAAAAATTGTGGTTTACAGACTCTCCTCCAGTGAGCACCACTTTTTGAAATCCTGGCGATTTCTGACTCGCTGGTGCTTTTAACACAAGATTTTAACAATCTTACATTTGTAGGAGAATTAAAGCTCTTGACTGAGGTTAAGTTTTAAGGGAAAAATAAACTGCAAGTTGATTTTTAATATTTATAAATCTATTAATAAGATAAATAAGGACAAAAGCGATCCTCTACTAAATTATCATGCCCTAATATAAAAAAACATGAGTGCTAATATTGAGAGCCCGAGAATTTGGATTAGGTGGAGAATGGCTCATTCTGGGTAAATGAAAATGTGACTTATCAAAGCTCTCAAAAGTCTCTCCACCTTGGGTTGACTTAAGTTTGGGCGAGTGAATGACAGTAGGTATGATATATTCATGGGGTAGGGATCAATATATTCAGTCCATTCAGATGTCCTTAAAATTTTTTTTACCTCTAGAGGCCCCCTTCAAGTCTTTAAATGGGGCTGGCTTTTCCTTAGGCGGCTGCACTAAATTTAAAGCAGTGTAGGGCAGACTTTAGAGCCACTTTTCATATATTTCTGGGAGTTTAGAGGATTAACAACAATTAAATTCAAGCTATCTAGCCAGAGACTTGGGAGTAATAGTATTGATCCAGGATGTCATATTTCCTCAAATATTAGGCGAGGATTTGTTATTAATAAATTTAGCTTTTCTTCACCAGAACATTATTACTGATTCAGCAAACATCTAATTGTCCACCAAATGGTTCTAATAACGCTAATAATTAAGTTTTTAAAATTTTATTTGAGGTGGGCTGACCTGGGGATGATACTGAACAAATTAAGGGATTGAAGAAATGGGAAAGGAGGATAAAACCCAGTAAACCTCCACAAATGGTGTATGATAGGACAGGAACACTATGGACCGCCTTTGCTATCTTCTATCTTGGTTCAGGCATTGGTGCGCAATTCCTACAAAGTATAATCTTCCCCTACCCAAAGAAGTTTATTTACCAGGATCAAACTCTGGGAGGCGGTGGTAGTAGGTCCATATTCTACCACTGGGGTATCCTCCCCTAATAACGCCAATAATAGTTATTTTGTTTATAATGTTCAGACTTGGTCTTACTGTTGACAGCAGGGGTTGAGGGAGTTCCAGTGCGCTCTGAAGTAGTCAAATAATAAATTAATTAAGTCTTCAGCACAGTTGGAAATACTTTGAACCCATAATAGAAAAGTCCTATGTATGAAAAAATATGACCCTATGATTAACCTTATATGGCACCCTGTGAATAAACATATAATATAATTTTACCATTAGTTCAACTCAAAATATTCACCCTCTGAGTGAGTGATCCATTTTAGTAAAAATCACTTTACATAAACATCTATCATCGAGAGCTTGATTATGAGTTAGTTTACATAAATACACCTTTACATACTTTAACCTGGTAACAAGATGTATAGATAGATTTAAATTTTATTCTGGGAAGGCTGACCATGAGATGGACGCTTCTTATATGTAATAATAATCAAGCACTGATATACGCTAGAGGCACCCCAGAGAAGCTAATGTTGTCTCCTGTTGCCAGCGGGAAAGCCAATTAAAGGAAGAGGGTATCATGAATAGAGGCTTGCGCCACTATTGAGCACGTATGAAGAAAAAGGTCAGAAGTGATAAACATACTAGGAACCAGGATAAGACTAGCCGTTATTAAAGAATCTGTAGATAACCAAACAACTATTCTTGAAAGTGGTCCATAAGGTGCGACTGGAATTGGCGTATAGCTTCCTGGAGGGTGGGAGTATAGCCTGAAATGGCATCCAAGACAACCCTATGTATTGTCCACATAGCAACTGCTACCACTAAGGCTTGGAGAGAAGGTTATATAAGGGAATTCAAGTACAAGGTGAAGATTTTCCAATAGAGAGGTTAAAGGTCTGTGTTTGCTCCTGGAAAATGAGATGCTGAACCTCGCGCCAGATTGCTTTTGATGGCGGGCACTCTTCCAGGCGGTAGACCAAAAACCTTATTGGTCAACACAACACAGGATAAGTGTGATGCGTTGGATCGCTCAGAAGTATGGTATACTCATTTCAAGCAGCGCCACACATGGGAACGAACTTGTGGCTGCAAAAGAGGGTGATAGGTGTACTTCCAGATGGCTTTCTGGGTTTCTAGGGAGTAGGAAATGTCCAACATGTCCAGATATTCTACTCTGGCCATGGTAGGGGGCCTCTTGGGTATCAAACTGTTCATAACGTCTTGCCTTGTACTTCCTGTGTGAAGCGGTGAGTAGGGAGACCCCTTTGTGCGGTTTTCTCACTGATGCTAATTATCCACTCAGCGCTCCACATGCAGAGGAGAATTCTCTTGAAGTGGGGCGACGTCCCATGCTGGCCGCAGCAAAGGGATGCAAGCAGATTACTTGACAGAAAACGGGGGCGGGTAGGATTACTGAGGCCCTGGGTGCAAGAAAATGAAGCAGGCCGCGTGTGACCAGTGTTGGGCTTAGAGTTTGGGGTTGGTGAATTCAGCGATCTAGGTGCCAAGTATTTTGGCAGCAAGGGCCTCGAAGTTGAGCAGGCCCATACCACTACTATGGTGAGGGCCAAACAAGACATACAGATGCACTGGCATTATGCGGCCTAACCAAAGCCATAATTGCAGGATGTCATATAATGAGGTAAAAAAGATGGGGAAAGGCGATACAATGGCCCACAAACTAAACTTTAGATAGGAGAATAGAGTTGGCCAACATAACCCTGCCTGTGAGAAAAGTTTGGTGGGATCTGATAGAGATGATGCGTTTTGTGACATTGACCAGGATATGGTACTCCATCACTGACGAGGCGTATCCTCCCGCCTCCAGCCACACACCCAAATGGCGTACCAGACCAGAGTGGGTCTTGGCACAAAAGGGAACACAAGAGAGGCGGTATGGGGTAGGCAGGCAAGCGAGCCCGTGAGCCAGCTGCTGAAGCAGGGTGCTGGTGACTAGCGGGCTTGGAACCAGCCAAGGAGAATGGTTTCGGTTTTGGAGGCGTTAAGTGCAGCGTTACTTACTCCAGAGTAATCCTGAATAGTAGCCTCAAGCGCGCATGCATCTCGATTATTAGACACTACAACCACACAATCATCAGAAAACGCCAACATTTTAACTGGTGCTTGGCCTTGCACATGGACACCAGTAAGGCGGGAATTCACATAGCATAAAAGTGGGTTGAAGCTGAAGTTATATAAGAGTGGGCTCAAAGGGTCCCCTTGGTGGAGGCCCCTGTGAGGGCGAACTACATCAGTGAGGAAGCCAGGGCCACGCACAGCCTTTGTGTTGGATTCCATAAGCAACATAACCCATTTCTTAAACCAATGGGGGAGGTGGAACTTGTGTAGGCAGGCTTTAAGTAATCCCAGTTGACCCTATCATAAGCTCTTTGCTGGTCTAAGAACACAAGCACCTACAGTAGCTGTGGATTAGCAGTCGTTGGCTACAGTGTGTATGTTGTCCCATATTGACCACTTGGGAATGAAACTGAATTGCGCAGAGGAGATTATATCAGAGACAACTTCCCCTAGGCAGTTGGCCATAACTTTAGTAAAAAAAACTCAGTATCTATGTTAATAAGTGAAATGGGGCACCAGTTGGCCAAGTCCAGCTTATCCCCTTTTTTATACAGAGTTATAGTGTAAGTCTCCTAGCCCCAGGAAGGAGGCGCGTTTCCAACAAACACTGGTTCATTGATGCTAGCAACAAAAAAGGAGAAATAGTTGAAATAGCTCTTATAGAACTCATAAGGAATCCCATCTAGACCTGAGCATTTCCTGTGCAGTGCACCATGAATGGCATAACAGAGTTCATCCCAAGAAATTAAATTTCATCAACTCCAGATAATGGGAAATGGTGAGGATATTTGCGCTTCCAAGAATATTCTTCAACTTCAGCTGGTTCAACTGGATTGGATAGATACAATTTGGAGAAATAATTTCGATTTTGATTGCCACTTCAGCTGGAGTTTCTGCGATGGAGTGGTCTGGCCGCCTCACTTGTGTGCAAGCCAAAATCTGTTGCGTTGTAAAGAATTTTTAGAAAAAATAGGTGGAGCACATGTCACCAACCATTATATTTTTTGCTTTGTAATATACATAAATGCGATGTTTATGTTATCCTACCAGTGCATTAAGACAAGCGGACACTTTTGCCCATTTGTGACCCCAGCTGGGCTGTAGCAGAAGCAGGGACATTAGATTCCAGGTTGTCTAACTCTGCAAGCATGTGCATAATGACCACAGAGGCAGCCCGAGAGTGACTGATGAGAGGTGGCATGCCTGGTGGATGGTGTTCACTTTGAAGGTTGACCAGTTAGAAAGCGAGTCCTCACAGAACAGTGTGGTGAACTCTGGTGCCAAAGTTCTGGTGTCCATCCATGAGGAAAACCTGGGCGACGTGATCTTGGCTGGACGAAGTTTTCAAAATTTGGTACCTGTGCCACTGGGTGCAACAAAGAGAAGGAAATTGATACCAACCTGTGGTCAGAGAAATCGATTTTAATCATCATAAAGTGTGCAACCTGAGACCAAAAGTTCTACGGTGCAAGAATAAGGTCAATGCGTGACATAGACCTCAGCTGACCGTTGTGCACATGGGGACAGGAAACGTTGGGGAGCAGCAGTGCATGTTTAGGTATGGTATCTAACAGCCCCAAAGTGGCTTTAAGAACATGAAGTTCGATGTGCCCCTGAAGAGGGCAGGCATTGAAGGCCAGTTGTTGGTGGCCAGGTTGGCCCAGCAGTTCAGATCGCCCACCACAAATGGATCAGGAGGAAGTGGGAGGGAAGTAACAGCTGAGAGGAATTCCTGAGGAGCCTATGTACAGGTCAGGGCATAAATATTAACAATAGCGTGCACTTTGTCATCCCACGAAAAGGACACCACAAGCACATGGCCCTCAAGGTACAATTTTTAGAGATAAATTTAAAATTATGGGTCATGAATATAAGCATCACACAGTATGGTGACCAAAACTAAAGGGAGGTGAGGATCATGGTTGCCCACGTTTCCTTGACACCATGTGGACGGTGGGTTTCCTGAATGGCCAGGATGTCCACAGGTAAATCTTTTTTTAAACTCAGTTTCCTATACTAGGATGGTAAGGCCTCGAGTCCAGCGATGTTCAACGTCCATATTGTAAAGACTCCCCCATCACACCTTAGGTGCTATGGGAAGGTCCCCCATTGCCCATTTCCAGCTTGTTTTCATCATGTGACATGGCACCACATGTGCGGGAAGCAACAGAGTCAGTTCTGTTATAGTGGTCCTTTAGGGCACTATCAAGATTTTTGGTATGTTTATTGTGTTTTCCAGAATTTGCTTTCTGCAAAATTTTAGGGTTACTGTGCTCCTGCTGTGCATCATTGAAGGTTGACAAAAATTTGGGAGGGAAATGGGTGGTAGAATCAGTTTTGATTGAGGCTTGGTAAGACAGCTTGGTTAAATCTGACTCAACCATTAGGTCATCAGGTTGGTTGGCCCAATCTGATTGGTGTTCGGATTCTTGAACCTCTTCTGCAGAAAGTGTCTTGATGTCATTCTAGTTCTGGGCGGGTGGGATCACAGATGCAGCCATGGCCACTGCCTTGGCTGCTGCTCTGCAGGCCTACTTGGCCTTCTTGCACTCATGTGGGGACACAGGTTTAAACTGAATGTAACACCCCTGCACACCCCATGAGAAGGCGGCATCAGTGTCAATGGTTGGTTCATAATGAATATCTGCACTGTTCATTACGTTGGGGAGGATTTTGGTTTGCATGATGTCCTCCTTGGTGGGGCAGGTGTGGGCCTTGTGGCCAAAATTGCAAAAGAAGGTGTAGATGGGGGCGCACTATTCAATGTGATGCAAAAAGGGCGGGATTCCTGCCCATCAATAAACACAACTGCGGTGTGAGAAATTTGGGTATAGTCTTTTATGATGAACGCGGATGGGATGATCACAGAAATTGCTTTTCCTGCGCACAGGGCCAGCATAAGCGTAAATTGTTGCATTTCAAAGGAGTGAAGTTCACCATTTGCCTTAAGCCCATCCATTAGGTCGTGCTCCAGCACTGTGCACTTATTTGTTGTGGGGAGGAAGTTGAATGTAACAAAAATGTGGTTAGATTTGGTCCATCTGGTGCGCTTTGTTTTGACCACCCTATGACCATCTGGGAGGTCTACACCTCTTGCACCTGTGCAACTTTGTCTTCTGCATCTTTAATCTTAGACCCAAGATCCAACCAACCATGAGTCATGTAGTGCAGTACTACATATGCTGCTTTTGGGAAATGGCTATACACATTTCCTCAGAATTTTTCCCAAAGCGCCAATGATTAATATCAAAGAAAACTCAAAGCCCATGATCCACTGACAACAGGGGCTGGGAAAGTGGAGTTTTGATGAACTGGTTACATTTCGCTTACCAATTTAAAATTTCCAGGGAAATACTAACTGCTGGTTTTTTATCTTTATCTAGGCCGTCGGTGTTGCTGGGCGTTTATGAATTTTGGATGGTGCGGAGCCCAGTCCTGTTACCTTTACTTTGCTAGCCCAATTGCTACCTGACATTGGGTGCACACTAATCTCCTCAAAGAAATTATCAAACTTACCTAGCCTTGAATCAGATTTGTTGCAATTAGTGATTGCAATGAGAGAGAAAAGTAGACTAAGGTGTATAGATAAAGTTAAGCCTTTTTTATGTTAAATGGGCAAAGTTTTTTCTATTAATGTAATAGTAACATATAAATAAATCTCTCTCTCAGGAGTTTCCTCCTTGTCATTGAATATAACATCTGTTAGTATCTACCCAACTTTCTAATATCTTGGAGATAACTAACTAGTAAATTAGATAGAGCTTATATATATTTTAATCCATTCAGAGAGGGGCAAACAAAGGCTCCTGTACAGACTATCCTAACTTCCTAGTACTAATATTACATCACCACGCCAATGATCATTTCCTCTTTAGTGTTCCTGCTGTGGAAAGTTTATTAGGCTATAGAAAGAAGTACCCTAAGTTCCACTGTAAGGCTTTTTAGGCTTTCCTAACCTCTTTCTTATAAACTTCTCCTATCCCTACACTACCTAGCAGTATTTATGTTAAGAGTAATAGACTCTTATTCAGAAAAATCTCATAATTACACCGCCAAAATAACATATATTATCCAAAAATGTTCTCCTATGTCACTACCTCT
Organism: Massospora cicadina; assembly: GCA_022478985.1. Classification (NCBI taxonomy): domain Eukaryota; kingdom Fungi; phylum Entomophthoromycota; class Entomophthoromycetes; order Entomophthorales; family Entomophthoraceae; genus Massospora; species Massospora cicadina. The sequence goes on along the minus strand of JAKSZP010013529.1, from coordinate 77,755 downwards.
TTCCCTTTGTCCCCTCTCCATTCCCAACAACTTTTAATAATGAAATCCCTAACACTTGTTATTCCTGTTAAGATATATATCAATATTACATCTATCTTAATTTACTAACAGTCAATTTTAGCTCTCCCATCTATCTATTTTGCCAAAATGGTTTTTAGATTTTCCTGTAATGATCAAATCCTAAGGCCGCCGCAGCTGTAGAACATCTCAATTTAGAAACTTTCTGGACAAGTTTTCATGGCTTAAACATGGTGCAGACAATTATGGCATGTTCTATCACCTTGCCCACCCAAATTATTATGGTGATTTTGCAATCAGATCCTTACTTCCAAAGTACAAGACCAGGAACCTGAATTCTGAAAAGAGGATGCAGCCACCAATAAGAGCACTTGTAAACCCCAAAACTTAATTCCTTTTATTAATCCTGCGCCCTCACAAGTGAGGGCACTAGCTCATTTTGTTTTTTTACCCTATTTCATAAATAGTAATCTTTGTCCTTCCAATTGCTAGTGCTTTCGCAAGTTTTATTATAATTTTTGAGCATCATGTCGTGCATTGCAGTCAACATGCATATTACAAAAATGGCTGACACCCCTTCAATTAAAGGTCTACGGTGCCATAAGCATTCTTGTTGCTTGGTGCCTTGAGTGGTTCCGCAGGACAGCAAGGTTGCTGCCAAAGAAAGCTTGGGCTCCCCTGCGACTTACATCTTCATTCACTTGTGCCTTAAACAAATAAAGTTTGCCTTTCACAGCCACCCCTGGAATGCGCTTTTGAAAATCCATGAGGCCTTTGCCAAATTTCATTTTCTGTGTAAGGTTAGCATAGGCAGTGGAGGAAAAATGGTGTTTTAAACAAGTGAATCTTATTTCATGAACTTACCATTTAGTTACCTAACCTGGTTGAGAGAGTTGTGGGATGGATAGGTTTCCTGCCCAAAACCTAGATAATATCACCAAATTGATTGACTTATTGGTATGTCCTGAGAGAGTCAGGATCCATCATAGAATGCTTTAATGATCTCCATATAGGGAAAAGGGTAACCACTGAGTGTTTTTGCACACACTTGTAATCACAAAGTAAGGTGGGGTACCAAGTGCCATAACAGCTTCAAAGCTCATTATAGCTAGGATAAAATATCATTTCCTTTTACATATTATCATTTTTTAATCAATTATATGAAGTTAAATACAAAATGAAGATTTGGGTGGTTTTCATGAGGGTTGTTCCTGCTGTTGCTTCATTTTTTTAAAAAATACAAGAAAAAAGGTTCATTGGAGTAAAATACTCATTTGTTCCATCCTCTTTTTACTGATGTTAAGTTTCCAAATATACAGATGCCATAATTGAGCCAGCAAAACCTCTAATGGACCTATTATAATAAAAGGTGGCTATTTGCCCTGAGGAATCATTATAGGAAAGTTATGGTTTACTCTAGTTGTGGAGCAACAATTGAAGATTGTGAATGTCATGCAGGAATAAATTTTCTTGTAGGAAACAAGTTTATTAACGGAAAAAATTTGTAATGAAAAGTCTAAACCCACGTAGGTAGCCAAAAGCCCCATAGTTAAAATCAAAAAGGATTGAAGGGTAATTAAGAAGAGCTTGATACACTGAAGGGTTGGAAAAAAGAAAGGTGATCAGTAGAAGATTATACTTTAAAGCTGGACTAAGACCATCTTTATATAAAAAACCATGACCATTTTTTCCTCTCAATTTCAATTAAGATGGTGTTAAAGGTAAGGGAGTAAAGAATGTAATGATAATGCTCAGTAATGGTGCTAATGAAAACCATTTATAAAACACACTGTACTAAATAGGCTTACCCATGAATAAAGCTGAATAAAATAATTTTTCTAGATGCTTTAAAATATCTACATTTTGCCAGTTGAGCAAGAAACTCCTTATATGGCTCTATAACCTTATTCTACTTGATAGATTTTTTAACTCTGTGAAACCTTTTTTATACTCATTGGTTTTAGGAATGATCTTGTGGCGTCATTTCTTGACACAGTTTACCATGAAAATACTATAATGAAAATCATCCCTCTTGATTTACTTCCCACACAGTTGTAAGAGAAACAGAAGCTCTGTAGATTATGATAATTAAACTTATAGAAACTAGGTCTAAAAATGCCAAAGCGTTTAACATTATTAGAATGCAGCATCCATGGCAGATTTTTCTAGGTTACCTATACTTTTAAGGAGTGTATTGAAAGTGAAAATAGTCCTAAAGGATATAGGAATTATGTTATAATTTTGTTTTTTGTAAAAATTTTGTGAAAATCAACATGGACATGTTGAGGCGCGAGATCCATAAAATATGGCAAAGGTGTCAAATTTTAGCTCGAAATTGTGGTAAAAAGGAACCAACTATGGTGGGAAATGAGTCTATTATAACTGACTCTTCTGTAACAACAATATAAAACTCCACCAAAAACATTATGTTGTGGAATTTAAACCTACTTTTTTTCTATTTTGAGTATCCATAGATAGCGAGAGAAAAAAATTTAAGTCCCAAACTATAGAATCTAGGGGGTCATTGATTAGGGTTAATTAATAAGGTTTATGTTACAAAACTTTTTTAATTTATTTGATTACAGTTTACAAAGTTAGCCACTTCTAGGATAAAGCATTTATAGATCTTTGCCCTACTGGTGTCACAGCAAGTGTCATATTTCCTGGAATTAAATGCCCTTCTAAAGACAAGTCTGACAAGCCCTTAGGGCAGAGACCAGAACCCTTAAGGGTCACTGATGACCTATCTAAGGTCATTGACAAAAAATGGGTTTTGGCTTTGCCAGCTAGGTCTGAGGAAAACGGATTATTTGAGGCAAAAACTTAGGCGGGAATCAAACTTAACACCCAGAAAATTGCAAGATATGAGGTTACAGAACTTGCCAAATTCAAATTTTTTGAAGAACGATGAATTTGTAGCTTATATTAGATTCCAATAACCACTGGAATCTTCGTGAAGCAACCCCCTATAATTAAGTCCCAATATGAGAAAGGCTTTGCTTTTTCTCAAATATTCTGTTCACCCAAATAAAGTCTAGAATTTTGGGCCAGTTTACTGTATAATTTTTGTTTTCTTCAACAAAAAATATATCTCTCCAGAGATTTGTGATGGCTGGAGTTCGTTTTCCGCTCTGGTTTGCACCCCCTGCTGTATAAGAGCCCTCCACCCACTCTGCCACCTATTCTGCCAGCTCCGCCTCCTTCTATTTTTCTGGCCTTTGCCTTAGATTTTACGCCACCCTTCCCAGCTCCCAGGGCCTCTTGTCCCTGATGGTTGTGGCCAGTTTGGTATGAGTTTTACTTCAAATATTTATATGAAAACACAATACTGACCTTTTAGGACATCTCTTTGTTTTGTTGGGTCACTTGGCCTTGTTGTATCACCTTTGTCCTGTGTCTTTCCCTCCAGCGACCTCCTGCGCTCCAGTTACACTGACAACTGGAGTCTCTTGAAATCTTTTCTTTTTCTAGCTTACATTTCACTTAATGGATCTTGCTAAATTTTAGCCAGAGGTGAGGGCTACTACTAAATTTTTATCTATGACTATTATAGACCATTAATGATAGTGAGATAAAATTTAAACTTTACATGACCTTTTTCTTGTACTTTTTAAAGCTCCTAACATCAGGTATAATGTAATTATCTATGTCATTGTCATCCTCTCTTTTGAGAGGTTCCACTCCGCCATTAGGGATTTAATCTAAGAAATAGTACTTAAAAGGGTTGGCAAGTTTTAAAGGAGCTAGGGTGAGGAGGAGACAAAGGACCTGAATCTTCAAACCTCTCATAAAGATTTCTATCAAAAATTGGGAGCATGGAGGCAGATCCAGGCTAGTACTCTAATTCTCTAAGTCTCATCATATCCATCTAAGACACTATGTACTGAGGGCAGTGGTAGAAAGGCGGGATGCAAGAATAATATAAATTTTGTATTCAATTACGTCATCTCCAATGATAAGTAAGTGATTCAAATTTGGGTCCACCTTAGGAGGTCAGCAAACATTTATGTAAAGTACTAACAACCTTGATGGATGGGGAAAAGGACATTTCTCTCGTTGCAATCACTTTTGCAACTTATTCAATTCAAGTCTGATTCTAGTTTGATAATCTCACAGAGGAGATTAGTCTGCGACCATGTCAGGGAGCAGTTGGGAAAGTAAGTTAAGAGGAGCAGGTGGTAGGCCCACGGGCTCAAACGTTCAAAAATGTCCGGAGAAACCAACAGAATAGAAAAAATTTTAAAAAAAACTGGCGGTCACTATTTCCCCAGAAATCATCACTTGGCAAGCGCGATGCAACCATTACATCAACACGTCGCACTCCCAACCACTCTCGTTGGTGTAATACAGAGTCCGTGTGTTTCTGGACATCCAACAAACAGCTCTATGGGAAATATTTTGTGGGGATGTACACACTTTTTTCCTGACCGCAGTGTATGTCGCACCTCACTCTATGTCACACAGTTGGCTGTACCTCAGTTTCAAAAACAAGGAGGCAGCAGATGAAGCTGCTGCGGTGTGTGTAGTGATTGACCTCCCTGAAGGGCAACGGGTCATCAAAACCAAATGCACCAGATGGACAAAATCCAACCAAATTTTCCTCACGTTTGACTTTTTGCCCACTACAGTCAAACATGCCATTCTGGAGCAGCACCTGAAAGATGGTCTCACCGTTTATAGCGAAATACAATCTTTTGAAATGCAATGCTTTACACTGATGCCACACCTGTGCACCGGCAAAGCCATCACAGTTCTAACCCCAACTGAGGAGATCACAAAGGACCTAACCCAGATCCCGCACTCCACATATATCAATATTGAAGGGCATACCACCCACCTTTTTTGGGTAACCGTGGACAGCGCGCCCCCCATCTGCACCCACTGTGACGCTTTCAGCCATAAGGCACATGCATGCCCCACCAAGGAGGGCATCACATTCCAAGAGCACCCCTCAGCGGCCATAGCCAGCAGAGAGGCGCACTACAAACCAACTGCAAGCACCAAAGAGGCTTTCCTGTGGGGAGCATAAGGCTGCTACCTACTGGTAAAACCTATTTCCCCACAAGAGCAGAAGAAGGCCAAGCAGGCCCGCAGGTCTGCGTCCAAGGAGGTGGCCAAAGTCACCACTGCTATCCCACACTCCCAACGCCAAGAGGACATCAAAACCTTCGCGGTGGAAGCAACTTGGGAATCCATCAACCAATCAGATTGGGAAGCCCATGCCAATTGGGCCACCTGATCTGAGGATCTGATGGGCAACTCGATTTCACCCAATCTTTGTAACCAAGCTCTAGTCAAAACTGACTTGGGGGACAACCTAACTGAAAATTATTTTCAACCTGCTCGTAGGTACACTGAACTCATCCGCACTGCAAAAAATTCATCTGACGTCAGGGAAACAAATAGTGAAGGCAAAAGCCAACGCGAACCTTTCTGCTAAAATCAACAAAACTACCGATAATGTTGCTGTAAAAACCTGCGCTGCCATGAAGGCCTGTGGGGATCTAGAGGAAGCTATTGGGCCTGGGTGCCCACCCCTCACACCTAAGGTGTGATGGGGGAAACCTTCACTTTAGGAGTGTTGAATATCGCCAGACTCAAGGCCTCGCCATCCCAGGCTAGGAAACTGAGTTTTTTACAAAAAAATTTATCCGTGGATATCCTGGCCATCCAGGAGTCCCACTGTCTGCGAGGTTCCATGGATGCTTAAAAACCATGCTCCTCCCATCCCTATCCATCTGGTCAGAGCACTGTGGGGTGCTAGTTCAGAAAAACAATTTTTAAAATTTTTATCATTGGAATACTTCCTCAATGGCTGAGTCCTCATTGTCACTTTCTTGTGGGCTGACGTGGTGCATGCTATCATCAACATTTATGCCCCAACCTGTGCATGTGAACGTCGAGAATTTTTCTCATTGGTCAAATCCCTCCCATTACCCCCTGACCCTTTCATAGTTGGCGATATGAACTGTTGGCTAAACACACCAATGGACCATTGGCCTTCCTCCTCCCACGCCCCCAGGGTCACGTGAACCTCACGTTCTAAAGGCCACCCTTGGGTTAATGGATGCGCTGCTGCGGCGAGCCCCGCTGCTTGAAAACATGATGTGACCCCACATCCATAATGGTCAAATAAGGTCCATGACCCACATAGACCTTATCCTTATGCCAGCGAAATTCCAACCCCACATTTCCCACTTCCAAACAACAAAAATAGAATTCTCCAACCACCGTCTGGTCTCAATAACCTACCACCTACCTGTCACAGTGGCTAAGGCCCCACATTGGTGCAAACTCCGCCCTCCCAAACTTGCGTTGCCAGGATTTTCCACTTGAGTAGAATCAGCAACTTTGGAAAAAGAGTTTGTTACACCATTTTGCGCGGACCCCATCTTCACATGGGCAGCCATCAAAGAGGATACCATCCACCACTCTCAACACCTCTCCTCCTGACGCTCACGATCCACATCAGCTGTCATCTCGCATGCTCTGGCAGAGTTAGCACACCTGGAGTCCAACATACCAGCTGCAGGATACAGCCCTGCATGGGGCTGGAAGTGGGCAGAGGCAGCCACCCACCTCAACGCGCTCAGAAGGCAACACAGACATCAGGTTTGTGTTCAGTACAGGGCCAAATGCATTACAGTGGGCGACAAGTGCACCACATATTTTTTTAAAAATTTTACACCATGCCAGAACGTGGCCTGCAAACAGGTGTGGATTCGGATGATACCATTGTGGATACACCAGCTGAAGTGGCAATTGTTACACAAAAGTATTACTCTGAGTTATACCAATCTGATCCAATTCAGCTGGCTGAAGTGTCAGAATTTCTCAACTGAACCCACATCTGCACCATTTCCTGATACCCAGAAATAATGAATTTGATTACTCCAAATGAATTATGGACAGCCATCCGCGGTGCACCAAACCGGAAATGCCCAGGCCCAGATGGCATTCCATATGAAGTTTATAAAAAGTAGTCCAAATATATATCCCACTACTGCTTGCCTCAATAAACCAGAGCCTTCTGGAAACGCGCCTCCTACCAGTAGGAAAAGGTCTTCACTGTCACACTCTTAAAGAAAGGAGACAAGCTAGACTTAGTTAACTGGTGCCCCATTTCTTTAACTATCACGGATACAAAAATTTTAACAAAAATAATGGCTAACCGTTTAGGGATTGTAGCTTCTGCACCATCTCCCCAGAACAATTAGGTTTCATACCCAGAAGGTCGATTTGGGACAACGTGCTCTCTGTGGCTAACGCATGCTAGTCCACAGCCTCTGGGGCACTTGTATTCTTGGACTAACAGAAGCCTATGATAGAGTAAACTGGGAATACCTCAGGGCCTGCCTCCATCAATACCGCTTACCCCCTCGCTTCATCAACTGGGTGATGCTGCTCATAGAATCTGCAACAATGGCAGTACATGGCCCTGGCTTCCTAACGGAAGTAGTCCGCCCTCAAAGGGGCTTGCAACAAAAGGACCCCCTTATCCCACTCTTATACAACTTCAGCATTGACCCACTACTTTGAAATGTGAATGCCCAAGTCACTGGGGTCCATGTGCCAGACCAAGCCCCAGTCAAGATGATGGCGTTTGCAGACAACGGTGTGGTTGGGGTGTCTAATAATAAAGATGCACGCGCGCTTGATGCTCTCATCCAAGAGTATTCCCGGGTAAGTAATGCTGCACTGAACGCCTCCAAAACTGAAATCATCCTCCTTGGTCGGTATCAAGCATGCTGGGCGCCAGCAACCAGTGCCCAGCCTGGCCCATCTTCTCGCACGTGTGCTCGCCCTCCCAGCTCACCCCACACCGCCCCACTAGTGCTCCCCTTCGTGCCACGCCCTACCATAGGGCCAGTCCGCCATCTGGGCGTGTGGGTGGAGGCAGGCGGGTATGCATCAGCAGTAATGGAGAGTCGTATTTTAGACAACGTGAAGAAGCACATCGCCTCTCTCAGAGCCCACCCTACTTCTCTTACTGGCAGGGTTGTTTTAGCCAACTCTATGCTCCTCTCCAAAGTCTGGTTTGGAGTCCACGCCATCCCCTTCTCCCCAAGCTTTTTCAAATCCTTGTATGCCCAGCTGCAAGGATGGCTTTGGTTAGGCCGCCCACCACTAGTATGGCTGGAGGTCATGTTTGGCCCTCATCATCATGGAGGCATGGGCCTGCTTGACTTCAAAGCCCATGCTGCCAAGATCCTGGGCACCTGGATTTCGGCCATCACCGCCCCTACGCTCCCCTCCCAACACTGGTCCTGCGCGGCCTGCTCCAACTTCTCCCGCGCCTTGGGCCTTAACAATCCATTGAACCCTCACTCCCTGATGAAATACCTGGCTTCACACCCATCGGCCACAGGTCCTCACGGGACTAAAACCCACTACAAACGAATCCTCCTCTCCAAGTGGAGCGCTGAGTGGAGAATCCATATTTGTGGACACACAGCCCAGAGAGGCTGCCCCTCTCCTCAGTTCACACAAGAGGTACAGGGGCTACCCAACCAAGATGGCGTGATCCCCACACAGCCCCATGTCCTATCCAGGGTGGACTACCTGGACATGATGGACATCCCTTAATCTATTGAGACCCAAAAAACTATCTGGAAATACGCACACCATCCTCTGTTGTAGCCTCAAATCCAATCCCATGTGTGGCGCTGCCTGAGGCGGGTGTACCATACAGCTGAGCGCTCTAACGCTTTACACTCATTTTGCGTCATGTGTAACCAGTATGGAACGCTGCTCCACCTCCTGGAGAAGTGTCCTACCTCTAAAGTGATATGGCGCGAAGTCTAACGTCGGCTGGGCCAGGATCAAACACATCCCTTCAGTCTGTCAAGAGATATGTTTGCTTTATCAATGGCCTCCCCCTTCCACCCTCCCACCGTGCTCTGGTGGTTGCAATCGCCATGTGGACTATCCACACGATTGTCTTGGATGCCATCGCAGGCTCCACCCCCACCCTCCCAGAAGCTGTCCACAGATTCCAGTCCCATTTGGTGGACCACTTCCAGGCGTGGATGTTTGGGTACCTCCCACTGCATCGCCGTCAGCTGGTCTCCTCCTGGTTCCCAGTTTGGTTCATCAAATTGGACCCTTTCCTCCACAAGTGTTCAATTGTGGCTACGGCCCCTTCACACGTTCCCTCCCCCTCCCCATAAGTGGTGTACCCGCTGGCAACAAGAGATAGCATCGCTTCTCTGGGGTGCCTTCCCTGCTACTAAGTTTTGTCTCTTTCAGGTCAAACTTGGAAGTGTCCGTCCCATGGTTGGCCTTCCTCGCAATAAATTATAATTTAAACCTTGATGGATGGGGAAATGTCAATTATGTAGGCAGCAGGTCCCAATTTCTGTATTACCTTAAATAGTCAAAAGTTTTTTAGGTGCTGCATTTGGACTGTTTATTTAAAATGAAGGTCCTTAGCGTTAAATATCACTAAGTTTTTCGCCTGGTAATCAGTACCTTTATGAGGTTTGTGATCTACATTTCTTTGTAGATACCTAAAGCACCTATAATTTTGTCCTTTACCATGCAATGAATTTCCCTAAGATCATTGGTATTCTAATTCACTACTATCACCTAAATGTCTGGGTGGGGCTAAGTTAAAGCTTGAGTTTACCCAAAGTTGGCGAAGAAGGCGAGAATCCTTTTGCAGAGAGATTAAAATTTGTTACATGAAACCTGAGCCATGGTTAGGTGTGACGCCCAGTTGTTTTGTTCCATGTTTGTTTAGCTCTATAAAAACTTTTTCAAACCTTGTTTTGCTAGCTCTTCCTGTACATTGTTAGGGTGAAATAAGTATACCATAAATGGAAGATCTGAATAAAGGACAGCAAATCCTCCTAGATTTATGTTGTAAACTGAGGAACCATATTATCTTCAACGTTATAGTAAAACTAGATATTTGATTTTTTTTTGCCTGAAGGCGTCCTATTTAGAATTAAATTTTCCTTGAGCATTACACTTGTCATAAGACTGGCTTCTGAGAGGCGATGACTATGAACTTTTCTTCAGTGGGTTACACATATTGGCAACTACTCTGGTTCATGACCACTAACGCTATTGTTGTAAAATGCAAAAAAAACGTAAAACCTACGGTAAGTAAAACTAGAGAAGAATTTTAAAACTAACTAATTAGTTTAAATTTCCTCAATATATAGGATGTGTTAGAAAATTAATCAGATGGATTTCTCCAATGATTTGCCTTTATTTAGGATGAAATAGGCCAATACTGGTGTAATGGCTTATTGACTTAATTCTGTTTGTGTATAAAGACTGCGTGGTGAGTTGCTCCCCAATTTGGGTTGATCCTAATCCATATTCCACTGAGATTGAAAGATAGGTTTGGATGGGGCCAATTAATGGCCCAAATTGATATTTGGATCACCGGTGACTAGTAGCCAAGGATGATCCATTTATATTAATTAATCTTGGTGGAGCTCACCAATTTCATGTTTGAGGATGAGGATGTTTCTGGTGCCTCATTATAGTTAATCAATCATCACCTAAGAAAGGTTTCCTCAAATGATCAACTATGACAAGTTGAGATGTGAAATTGGTGAGAAGCTGAGATTTCTTAAGTTTACTAAGCGGCCAAAGTGGTTTCTGAAACATAATAATTGACTTGAAGTCAAATATAATTTTGATGTTAATTTATATAATCATTTATATACTCACTGGCAATTCAAGGCCAAGGATGAGCCAAAAAGAATTTGGACACTGGGAAGGATGGGGCAAGAGGGTCAATGCCAGGGAAGAGAGAAGCGTAGTGAGAAAGAGTGAGAGAATGGTTGGCTGGAAGAACAAGCAATGAGACAATAGTTCAGTGGTGGGCGCAGTAGCCCTTTTGTAAATATAAACACCTGAAGCTTCCCTTTCAATAAACATTTCCCTTTGCCTTAACTACCATTACTATAAGTTTATGTTTATTCTTATGGATTGGGATCTAGCTGGGGGATCCCTAAATGGCACGGGTTAAATAGCAAGGGGTTAGCTGTTGCTGCTGGCCTCGTCGCCTAAGGTGAAAAGGCAAGGGCTGACCAATCTTCATAGTGGTTGGCCTTCTGACCAGAAGAGCCCACTGTCACCGGAAAAGCGATTTGTTTGACAGGATGTAAGGGAGCCTTATGTAGTGAGCGTCTGGTCCAACCCCAATCATGATCTTCACTTTTCATCGAGTAGCAGGCTCAAATAGTGGCCATCTTCACATGTCATCATCTGTATTGTCATGTTCCCATTGTTCTAGTGCCTTAATATTGCGATAATAGAAATCAAAATGCAGTTTTGACTAGTTTATCAATTGATGTCTCAGTTAAAATTAAACCTTTTAAATTTTTGTTGATATACTACTTCTGTTCATATGGGGCCATTGGCTATCAAGCAACAATTCATTTGGGTTAGGGAGGCTTATTACCAAATGGTGTCATTTGAATCGATAAACATTCCAATCTTTGATAAGTTTTGATTGTTCCCCCATATGGTACTGACAGTGCCCTCAAGATCCTGTTGGAGGGGGCATAGACCTATAGGAACCTAGCGTTAACCCTACTAACTACGGTTCACAGGATGACATCTGCAAAGAAATATCTGAAATAGCCTTTATAGGTTGCATCATGGACCTGAACATGAGTTGTCAAACTTATTATGTCATCTGGCAGAGTAATGTTGATAAAAAAGAAAAGATCCACATTTTTGACGTTGTACAGGGCCAGTTAATATAAATAAAATATTGAGTCTCTTTTATATTAATCATGACATTCCTTGGATGATAAGCTCTTATAACCTGATTATTTTGTCACAAGGTGCTCTAATGGTTAGTTTAGCAGCTTTGGGAGTAAAACTACTAGTTTCTGGACAATTATAGGTAATCAAGGTTCTTTTCCATAATGGCCTGTAATGTCAACATCTTAATTATGTGATAATAACTTACCCAGTAGGCTAACAAAGCAGATTGTAGAAATTGATTCCACCACGTAGGATTGGTGGCCTCCATCTTTTAGAAAATAGATAATAGATAATATTGTAAGGTTGGCTTGTTCTACTGCCTTTTTAGTTGAAATATTATAATAAGCTGAAGCATTGGCTGGTAGCAAACAGTGATGTCAGTTCATATACAACTTGATGTAAGTGTTGGACAATTATAAGTCTGATATTCTGTAAAGAGTGTTGCGAAGGATGATGAGGAAAATGTCAGCAAAAAGACCCTGGCCAATTTCTTGGTGGAAACCCTTGAATTGGGATAATCCTTCTATTTACACTCCTTGGCTAAATAACTCAATTTTCCTCATTAGAAATTTAGAAATTTATTGTGGGGAAGGCTGACCAGGGGATGGACACTTCTGAAAGTAAACACAAAAGAAAAAGAAACTTAGTGACAGGGAAGGCACCCCAGAGAAGCGATGCTATCTCTTGTTGCCAGCGGGAACGCCACTATGGGGAGGGGGAGGGGACGTGTGAAGGGGGCGTAGCCACTATTGAACACGTGTGGAGAAGGGGTCCGAGTTGATGAACCAAACTGGGAACCAGGAGGAGACCAACTGATGGCGATGCAGTGGGAGGTACCCAAACATCCACGCTTGAAAGTGGTCCACCAAATGGGACCAGAATCTGTGGACAGCTTCTGGGGGTGGGGGTGGAGCCTGCGATGGCATCCAAGACAATCGTGTGGATAGTCCACATGGCGATTGCAACCACCAGAGCACGGTTGGAGGGTTGAAGGGGGATACCATGGATAAAGCAAACATATCACTAGACAGACTGAAGGGATGTGCCTGATCCTGGCAAAGCAGATGTTGAACCTCGCACCATATCGCTTCAGAGGTAGGGCACTTCTCCAGGTGGTGGAACAGCGTTCCATACTGGCCACACATGACACATGTTGAGTGTAAGGCATTAAAGCGCTTAGCCATATGGTACACCCGCCTCAAGCAGCGCCACACATGAGAACCAATATGAGGCAGCAACAGGGGGTGGTGTGCGTATTTCCAAATAGTCTTCTGGGTCTCAAGGGAATAAGGGATGTCCATCATGTCCAGGTAGTCCACCCTAGATAGGACTTGGGGCCGTGTGGGGATCAAGCCATCTTGAATGGGTAGCCCCTGTACCTCCTGTGTGAACTAAGGAGAGGGGCGACCTCTCTGGGCTGTGTGTCCACAAATATGGATTCTCCACTCAGCGCTCCACATGGAGAGGAGGATTCGTTTGAAGGAGGTTTAGTACCGTGAGCACCTGCGGCCGATGGGTGGGAAGCCAGATATTTCATCAAGGAGTGAGGGTTTGATGGATTGGTAAGGCTGAGGGCGCAGGAGAAGTTGGACGGGCCGCGCGGGACCAGTGTTGGGAGGGGGCGTAGGGGCAGTGACAGCCACAATCCAGGTGCCCAGTATCTTGGCAGCATGGGCTTTAAAGTTGAGCAGGCCCATGCCACCATGACAACGAGGGCCAAACATGACCTCTAGCCATACTGGTGGTGGGCGGCCTGATCAGAGCCACCCTTGTAGAAGGGCATACATAGATTTGAAAAAACTCGGGGAGAAGGTGATGGCGTGGACTCCAAACCAGACTTTGGAGAGGAGCATAGAGTTGGCTAAAACAACCCTGCCAGTAAGAGAAGTAGGGTGGGCTCTGAGGGAGGCGATGCGCTTTGTCACGTTGTCTAGAATATGACTTTCCATTACTGCTGAGGCATACCCGCTCGCCTCCACCCATACGTCCAGATGGCGGACAGGCCCTATGGTAAGGCGTGGCATGAAGGGGAGCACCAGTGGGGCGGTGTGGGGTGAGCTGGGAGGGCGAGCACACGTGCGAGCAGATGGGCTAGGCTGGGCACTGGTTGCTGGGGACCAGCAGGTTTGATACCGACCAAGGAGGATGATTTCGGTTTTGGAGGTGTTCAGTGCATCATTACTTACCCGGGAATACACTTGGATAAGAGCTTCAAGCGCGCGTGCATCTTTATTATTAGAAACCCCAACCACACAATCATCTGCAAACTCCATCATTTTGACTGGGGCTTGGTCTGGTACATGGACCCCAGTGAGGCGGGCATTCACGTTTTGAAGTAGTGGGTCAAGGCTGAAGTTATATAAGAGTGGGATAAGGGGGTCCCTTTGGCGTAGGCCCCTTTGAGGGCGGACTACTTCTGTGAGGAAGCCAGGGCCACGCACTGCCATTGTTTCAGAATCCATAAGCATCATCACCCAGCTGATGAAGCGAGGGGGTAAGCGGAATTGATGGAGGCAGGCCCTGAGGTATTCCCAGTTTACTCTATCATAGGCCTTCTGTTGGTCCAAAAATACAAGTGCCCCAGAGTCTTTGGACTGCATGCGTTGGCCACAGTGTGCACGTTGTCCCAAATTGACCTTCTGGGTATAAAACCGAATTGTCTGAGGAGATGGTGGCAGAAAGTACAATCTCTAGACAGTTAGACATAATTTTAGTTAAAATTTTTATCTGTGTTAGTTAGAGAAATGGGGCGCCAGTTGGCTAGGTCTAGCTTATCCCCTTTCTTGAAGAGTGTGATGGTGAAGGCCTCTTGCCCTCCAGGTAGAAGGCGCATATCCTCAAGGCTCTAGTTAAGGGAGGCAAGCATCAGTGGGGATAGTTATATAAAGTACTTCTTATAGAACTCATACAGAATGACATCAGGGCCTGGGCATTTCTGATTTGGTGCACCGCGGATGGTGGACCAGAGTTCGTTAGTAGTAATCAAATTCATTAGCTACAGGAATTGGGAAATGGTACAGATGTGTGTGCTATTGAGAAAACTACGCCATTTCTGCCAGCTAAATAGGATCGGATTGGTACAGCTCAGAGTAATACTTTTGTATTTCAATCGCCACTTCGGCCAGCGTATCCATGATGGAATCGTCTGACCTCCGCACCTGTGTGCAGGCCACACTCTGGCATGGTGTGAAGAATTTGTTTTAAAAAATAAGTGGAGCACGTGCCGCCCTCTGTAATGTGTTTGCCCTGTACTGAACACAAACCTGATGTTTGTTTTGCCTTTCAAGCGCATTGAGGTGGGCGGCTGCTTCTGCCTACTTCCAGCCCCATGCAGGGCTGTAGCCGTGGCTGGGATGTTGGACTCCAGGTGTGCCAACTCTACCAGAGCGCTTGAGATGATGGCTGATGTAGCTCGTGAGCGTCAGGAGGAGAGGTGGCGATTGTGGCGGATGGTTTCCACTTTGAAGGCTGACCATGTGGAAATTGGGTCCACACAAAATGGTGTAATAAACTATTTTGCCAAAGTTGCTGATTCCACCCATGTGGAAAATACTGGCAATGTGAGTTTGGGTGGGCGGAGTTTGCACCAATGCAGAGCCCTAGCCACTGTGATGGGTAAGTGGTAGGTTATTGAGACCAGCTGGTGATTGGAGAAATTGATTTTTGAAGTGTGGAAGTGGGAAATATGGGATCAAAATTTCTTCGGCGCAAGGTTAAGATCAATGTGGGACATGGACCTTAATTGGACATTGTGGACGTGGGGCATGTCATGTTCTCAAGCAGCAGAGCTTGCTGCGGCAGCGCGTTGTACAACCCAAGGGTGGCCTTTAGAACGCGAAGTTCTATGTGACCCTGGGGGGCGTGGGATGAGGAAGGCCAGCGGTTCATGGATGTTTTTAACCAACAGTTCATGTTGCCAACTTCAAAAGGGTCAGGGGGTAACGGAAGGGACTTGACTGACAAGAAAAATTCCTGTCGCTCTTGTGCACAGGTTGGGGCATAAATGTTGATTTATAGCATGCACCTTGTTGGCCCACGAAAATGTGACAATGAGCACACAGCCATTGAGGAAGGATTCAGACATTAAAACTTTAAAAAATTGTTTTTCTGAACAAGCATCCCACAGTGCTCAGTCCAGAAGGAATGGGAAGGGAGGAGCATGGTTTTCCAAGCTTCCTCAGAACCTCGGGGACAGTGGAACTCCTGGATGACCAGGATGTCCATGGGTAAATTTTTTTGTAAAAAACTCAGTTTCCTAGCCCAGGAAGGTGAGGCCTTGAGTCCGCAAATGTTCAACGTCCCTAAAGTGAAGGCTTCTCCCATCACACCTTAGGTGCGAGGGGGTGGCACCCAGGCCTACCAGCCTCCTCTGGATCCCCACGGGTCTTCATGGTGGCGCGGGTGTTTGCAGCAATGCTATCAGAAGATTTGTTAATCTTAGAATTCAGGTTCACGTTGGCTTTTGCCTTCGCTTTTGGTTTCCCCGCTGTCAAACAAATTTTTTGCGGTGTGGACGAGCTTGGTGCACCAATGTTTGGGTCAAAAAAATTTTTCAGGTAGGTTGGAGACCAAATCGTTTCCAATCAGGGCTTGGTTGCAGAGGTCAGGTGATATTGAGTCACCCATCGGATCTTCAGATTGGGTGGCCCAAACAGCTTGGGCATCCCAATCTGATTGGTTGAGGGATTCCCAAGTTGCTTTCACCGTGAAGGTTTCAATGTCCTCCTGGCGTTGGGAGTGTGGGATAGCAGAGGCGACCTTGGCCGTTTCCTTGGCTGCGGCCCTGCAGGCCTGTTTGGCCTTCTTTCGCTCTTGAGGGGAGACAGGATTTACTAGTAAGTAGCAGCCTTGTGCTCCCCATGGGAAGGCCTCTTTAGTACTGGTGGTTGGTTCATAGTGAGCCTCCTCATTGGTCATGGCCACCGAGGGGTGCTCTTGGAATGTGATGCCCTCCTTGGTGAGGTATGCATGTGCCTTATGGCCAAATGCATCACAGTGGGTGCAGATGGGGGGTGCATTGTCTACGGTTACCCAGAAAGGGTGGGTGGTATGCCCTTTGATATTGATATATGTGGAGTGCGGGATCTGGGTTAGGTCCTTTGTGATCTCCTCAGTTGAGGTTAGAACTGTGATGGCTTTGCCGGTGCACAGGTGTGGCATCAGCATAAAGCGTTGCATCTCAAAGGATTGTATTTCTCCATATATGGTTAGACCAGCTTTCAGGTGCTGCTCCAGAATGGCACGCTTAACTTTAGTGGGCAAAAAGTTGAATGTGAGGAAAATTTGGTTGGATTTTGTCCATCTGTTGCGCTTGGTTTTGATGACCTGCTGCCCTTTGGGGAGGTTGATCACAACGCGCACCGCAGCAGCTTCATCTGCTGCCTCCTTGTTTTCAAAACCAAGATCCAGCCAACTGTGTGACATGGAGTGAGGTGCGATGTACACCGCGGTTGGGAAATGAGTGTGCACATCCCTACAAAATTTTTCCCACAACGCTGTTTGTTGAATATCCAGGAACACCCAGACTCCATATTCCACCAACAAGAGTGGCTGAGAGTGCGGCGTATTGATGTACTGGTTACATCGCGCCTGCCAAGTGAGGATTTCTGGGGAAATAGTAAACACCAGTTTTTATTTTTATCTAATCCTCCAGTTTCTCCGGGGCATTTGCGAACTTTGGAAGTTGTGGGCCTACCACCTATGCCTTTTACCTTACTTGCCCAACTGCTCCCTGACATGGTCGCAAACTAATCTCCTCTGTGAGATTATCAAACTAAATTCAGACTTGAATTGAATAAGTTGCAAAAGTGATTGCAACGAGAGAGAGAACTTTTTAATTTTCCTCATTGGGCTGCACTGAAATTGTGACAAATCAGGGGAGTCAGTACACGGTTCCTCCCCTTCCAACCCCATTTTTACTTCAACCACCTAAGCGGAGAACATTCCCTTTTAATGGCTTGGATGAAGTTCCACAAGGTGCAACTCTTTTACCTATGGTGAGTGGCTCAAATATATTAAAACCTTTCCTCACAGACTTGTCTGACCTACAATTGACCCTCCATTGGCCGTTTCATCAAAGCAAGTCGAGTTTCAAGAGCTCTGATAGGGCGAACAACCATATTACCTAATTAGGCTCAAAGCTTATAATGGATTTTATGCTTGTCTTTCTTTAAGCCTCAATTTGCTTTAGATACTAAGCAGCGAGTTTTTAATAGGGTTTGCTCCTTGTTTCCCCAGTTAAAATTGATAAATCAAAAAACATAAAAATCTAACATTTTATTATAAAAAGAAAATTATTTTATTTTTAATATTTGTGAGTGTAAAAAATCCTGTGAATGCATTTCTTCTAGCAGTTGAGGATTATAATTCTGAGAACTTATTATTGTAATTCAGGTGCCAAAAATGCACCAGCGAGAATTTCCTTAGCCTGAATTCCAGAAAGTTGTTAGCTACAGGGGCGCCTTTAAAACAACAAAAAACCATTTTCTAGAAATGGAGGGTGTTTGGCTAAATAACCCTCACAACCTCCCCTCTGCAACTGAACCTCAGCTAGCTGCTTTAGAATTATAGCTATCCAGCGCTATGTCTTGTTTTAAACCTTTTAAACAGAGCTTATTTCAAGCTTTTCTTGAGGCTTTTCCAGCTATATCCAAATTCCTTACTAAAGACAAGTTTACCTTGATGAGGGTAGCATTACCTAGTTTTTCTTCGTTTATGAGGCTGTTATGAAAGGGACAACTGATTCCCAAAAAGTAAAGCATATCCTCCCCAGCCTCAGCCACTCCGGCCAAGCGGTGATCATTCCTTATATGGCCACCATTAATACTTGGGCAGAGGTGAAGAAAGCACTCATTGAGGAGTATGTCCACGCAGAGCTTGCATAAGCATAAACAGACGTTTAAGTGCCTAAGTCTACTAGAAGGAGAGTCAGTTGCCACCTTTTTTAACACTAGTGGCGCCCAACTCAAAAGGGGAGCCATCACGAATATTTATTTGCAAATGGGCCAAACAAAGGGGTTACCTTATTTAAAAGTTTCCTAATATGGAACCGCAGATAACAGCCTAGGAAGCTATAATAGATGGTGAGCAATTTTTCGGTAAGCTTTTGTTTGGCGCCCGCTTTAGCTTATGGAACATGGTGGACAACATTGGGGTAGAAGCATCATCGACATATGGCATAAGGAGGTACAGTTGTGGGGCTCTTCATTAATGTGGACAGCAGTGTCCATTGCCTCAACTTATTGAACAAGTTGATGCTCAGAGAAAGTGATGAGAGTAGGCACACAAGTGAATGACTTGATGTGCTGGTGGGTTCCGTGATAAATGGGGCTGAAAATAGAAGTTTTGGCTGCATCATTGAAAGCGTGACTCACACCAAAAGCAAGATCCTCAATTTCATACTTTTCATATTCCTCAAGATCATGAGGAAAATTGGGGATAGGTTACCCTCAACAAGAGACACCATCGCCCCATGAAGATGTTGGTGAAGTAGGGTTACCATGGACAGCTGCAATTTTGACCGCCATTTTATTAATATTTTTATAAAACGGATACCCATTTTTTATGCAAAAATAGTGGGGCCATAATTTGGGAGAGTTACAAAAAATTACCCCAAAGCAAAATCTGGCTTGACATGGTACGCCCGTTGATCCTCATTAATCCATTTGAGAGCCTCAAAATGGATTTAGCTCAGCCAACGCTGGGCCAACCAATGAAATTGAAGCGGGGGCAATAGCTGATTTTTTGCATACAGTCACCCCGGCAGCTCATCTGAAACTGGTTCAGGCATTGACTCAGGATTCATTAATCCAATCTGCTTATTTTTAATATTTTTAATATTTGTTTTTTGATTAGGCGCCGCTTTAGAAACCACACCAGCTGTCAGTTGACAACTTTTTTGACTGGGTTTACAGTGCAGCACAGCTTCTCTTACTCTCTATAATGCTACCTTTGGATGATGCAATTGCTGGCATTCTAACTGGATTATCCTCTTACTCTTCCTTAGCCCATTATATTGTCTAATTTAAGCCTTCCCTACGGAATGTTCATGATTAAAAGAGGCTTTATTAGAGTTTGCTGAAATCCATGAAGCTATGCTTACCCCAGAAAATTTTGTGGACCCCTAAAGTAACACCTGTCATGTAACGTTCCCCTGTCAAATGGCAGAAAGAGTCTATGAAGACCTTACTGACCCCTCCGGTGCTGACTATCTGTCCAAAGCCAGTTCCAGTGAGGCACCCAAAACTAGACTGCCCTCCTCCATCAGAGGTTGGTCAGAGGGAAACATGGGTGACAAGGTCGGGTTCTTTTCCCTTAACTGCACCCCCATCAGCCCTTTGAAATCAGTCTAGTTCTCACCATCTCCCGCGCTCTCTCTTAGGGGGTCCATCACTGCGGCAACACCATCACATCCCTCAAAAGTCGTCTTTTATAACAGCTACGGATTTCCCTTTGACCACGCACCTAAAGAATTATTCTCCTCAAATGGCCTAAAAAGTTGGTGCAGCTACAATGCTCCCTCCAAAAGCCAAAAGCTAAATAAGCGCCAAAAGGCCCTCCTCTGCAAGGAAAACAAGCTGGTTTCTCAGCCCCTATTAGCAACTCTTTGGTGAGCACTGACAACCCCTCTGATGATGAGTCTAAAGGGGGTGGTGAAGACGCGGGTTATTATGTCCTTGGAGCCCTAATGGAAGCTCATATACTCTCTCAGTTGAGGCCTGAAGAATAGATATGGCCATGATATTCTGACGGACCTATCTCCTACAGGTTTTGAGGTGTTCAGAAGTGATTGATACCGCCAGTGATGCTGACCAGCTTATCATCACAGTGATCAGTCAACCCAACAGTTTCATACCTCTAAGCTATTAAAAATAGATATCCTGCAATTGCTCAACGCCTTGCCTCCTCTCTCCGTTTAAAGGAGGTTCTCTCCCTCCTCACTACTTTTGATAGCACTATAACCAAGTTAAAGGTTGTCATCAATAAGGTGCGAACTCTAGCAACCCTTGAACAGGTGCTCCAATTTAGTGGTCCCTTCAAAGCTCATCAAAAAATTATATTGGAGCCTGACCTGGACTATTCACAAGTTTTTAAAACTGTGGGACCCAACAACACATAAGCTATTGGAGCCTACTATTCTCTATCCATACATATTGGGAAGCTCCTTCTTTCCGCCCCTACTATGGCTTTGGACAATAACGCATAAGACCTGTTCATTGGGACTCAATCAATGATTGAGTATGTCAGAATTATCAACATGAAACAGGGATTTCTCTCCCTTCTAAATTATGAAGTCCTTTAGCCTTTACCAACGATGAGCCTAAGAAGAAAGGATACATATGCGTAATTGAGTACCCTTCCTCCGCCCTTTCCTTACTTTATACCACGTCAGGCAGAAACACAAAAAACCTGTCAGACTTTTGGATGCTTCAGAGGGACTTCCATTGTATGCGTCAGAAAAGGGTAGTAGTCAAAGCGGGTGAATAAATGGTGATAGACATCAAGATACTGTATAACTCCCCCACAACTGCTTACTTCATTTGACAAGCATTGATTTGACAAACCCATTAAAACCTTGGGTGTTGCGGGTATCCCTGCACCTGCCTACCAGCAACCCACCAATCTATTATTGGAGAATCTTACCAACAAGGATATTGTTATAAAGAATCATTGAGAGATTGGAAAAGACCTGCTGATTCAAATTGAGGACATTTGACAAGTCCATTATATTGGGTATATGCTAGATCTGGGACTACCTAATGACCAATTGGTATTCGATTTGCCCAAAGTTCAATTTTCTGATGATCTAATTCCCAAAGAGCTCAAAATATTCACTATCTCCTGGAGTCCTATAGTGACATCTTCTTCAAATCTGATATTAACTATAATATATGAAGGACTGGAGCCACACCATTGATGTTGGTGATTCCTGGCCTATTTGATCCAAGCCCTATTAGTAATCAAAAGTTGAGGAGCTCCAGTTGAGGACGGAGCTAAAACAGCTACTGGATGTGGGGCTTCTTGCGCCTTCTCAAAGCCCTTGGATATCTCCTCAATTGCTCATAAAGAAGAAGAATGGCGGTCATCAGGTAGTGATGGACTAGTGCAAACTGAATAACCTCACCAAAAAGGATAGTGATCCTATTCCCTAATTGATGACGCTTTAGCCCAAATCTCTGGATCCAAGATGGTTTCTATTATGAACTTAGCTAGTGGATAATGGCAGATGGACTTTTGTTCGTGTCAGAAATTTGACTATGGGCTCTGCTAGTTGGCAGGCCAACCAGTATAAAGACTGTTCAGCCCTTGCCATTTTGTCTTAGGCGATGGGGCCAGCAGCGCTGGCTGACACCTTGGCGTTTCACCAGCACCATTTGGAGATCCCAGTCTTAAACTCCAACCAAAGAAATAAGTATAAACATATAACAAAAGGTAGATTAGGCAAAAAAGATATTTATTGAAGGGAAGTGCTAGGTATTTATACTATTTATAACAGGGCTACTGCGCCCACCGTCAACCTATTGGATCATCCACTGGTTCTTTCAGCCAACCACTCTTCTTCTTTTACTGCACTATTCTATTCCCTGGCGTCAAACCTATCGCCTCATTCTTCCAATGTCCAAATCAGTTTTGGCTCATCCTTGGCCTTAAGTCACCTGTGAGCAATATAAAAGATTAATCTAAATAAGCATCAAATTTGGATTTGTCCTTTGAGATGATAATAATGCACCAGAAACAGCTTCTGTCACTTGCTTTGACTCGGAATATCTTGGCTTCTCACTGACATCTCATATCAACATATTTATAGTCAATTGATTAGGAATTGATTTATTTAAGCAATAATTTATTATAATAAATGAGGTACCGGAAACAACCTCAGCTGCCTTGAACTTGTAATTGTCAGAACCTCCAACATTGAACATTCAATTCAAGTGGATTATCCTCGGCTTATTAGTTGCTGGTGATCTGTATACCAAGTTGGGCCAGCAATTGGCTCCACTCGATCCTTCTTCCAAGCTCAGCGGAATACTTGGATTTGGCTCAACCCAATTTGGGGAGCAACTACTTAGCAATCACATTAAACCATATGAAATTCAGTCAATAAGTAATTCCTCAAGGATTGGCTATTTCATCCCAAATAATGGTAAATCATTGGAGGATTCCATATGGTTAAAATTCCAACACTACCCAAGACCAGGAGAAATTGTGCTTATCTGTAGCAAAGACTTATTTCAACCCACTCGCTACTCCTGGGTTTGTGAAATGCGCCTGCCATGTTACAGCGAGCCATGGACCACATACAGAAGGTCCTTAAGCTGAGTTGTGTAATTGTCTATCTTGATGGTATCGCCATCTTCTACCAAACTTTCAGTGATCACCTCTCACACCTAAAGGAAGTCTTTTATCGCTTGTGGGCCTCTCACATTAAGCTGAAGCCCTCCAAATGTATTTTCTTTCAGAAGTTAGATTTCCTGAGCAACGTTATCTCCCCAGTTGGAATATAACCTCTCCATGAAAAGGTTGAGGCGATATCAAAGATGCCTGCGCCTAAAACCCTCCGCAACATCAAGATGTTCTTGGGCATGATGGGATATTATCATCAATTCATCCCTTAATTCGCCAAGCTCAGTGAACCCCTTTTACGCCTTTTAGAGAAGAACAATCCTTTCCAATGGGGAACAGAAAAAAGGCTGCATTTGAAAAGCTCAAAGATTTCTGCAGCAATGTTCAATCCTATGCCACCTGACTATGGTAAGCCCTTTATG
Source organism: Massospora cicadina (assembly GCA_022478985.1). Taxonomy (NCBI): domain Eukaryota; kingdom Fungi; phylum Entomophthoromycota; class Entomophthoromycetes; order Entomophthorales; family Entomophthoraceae; genus Massospora; species Massospora cicadina. The sequence continues at coordinate 54,239 of JAKSZP010013529.1, read as the reverse complement.
CTGCTTACTGATGCCTCCAACTATGCTGTTAGCTATATTAGCTCAATTGGATAAGCATGGGATGATCATTTAGTTTCATACTTCAGCTGATGCTTGATAAGGCGGAACGCAGCTATAGCATTACTGAGAAGGAGTGCCTTGCCATCTTGCACGCCATCAAATATTACCATACTTTCCTATATGGAACCTCATTCAAAGTGGTTATTGACCACGCCTCTTTAAAATGGCTACAGAAAATAAGGGATCCCGCTGCGCGGGTGGCATTCTGAGCTTTGAAGCCCCATCATTATGATATGACCATTGAGCACTAGATGGGACGAGACATATGAATGTTGATGGGTTGACCAAGCTGCCAGTCCTTCACTTATAAAATAGTGAAGCAAAGAAGCTACATGGCCTCCTAAGGACCCCTGACACTTAGGCGGATGAGGATGAACCCGTCATGAAGATGCTAGCTTGACACTCTCATAACACTAATGTGGATAATGGGAAAAAATACTAAAAAGTAGGGGTTAAATGGTTGCCCTAAGTAGGGGAGACGGCAGATAAAGTCTAGACTGTCCTGCCAGTTGAGATGCAAAAGAACCCAAAAAGCAAGACAGAATTCCAGAGACATTGTCACTCAAACAACGTTGACTTGTTCATAGAGGTGCAACAATTGAATGCTGGTGGGCCACAATCATAAAGAGGAAACCCAGCAAGGAACCAGGCTTTTTCAACTCTAGTTTTGGTGGCTCTTGATGCAGAGAATTGCACGATTGGATCAGGTATTTGGGGTTCTCCATAAGAGAACTGGGTACAAAATCAGTGGCAAGAGGGCGGATCCTCGCCTGGAGTGTGGAAAATTGAGCTCACAGGACAACAATATCCTTCTGGAAGATGGCCCCGACAATTGGGTTAAGTTCAAATTTATTTGTATACTAACCCAATTGACGGCAGTAGGAACTATATTTACTATCATGACTTGTATGTCCCAGCCAATATGAGGCCCAAGGGGCCACATCATTAGTGCCATAGGGAGTTCAGCAAGGGAAAATTTTTGAAACAAATCATTTTTGTGGGAACTTGTGGACATTTTTAATGAATATTAAATTAAGAAAATTTCTCATCAATTTCCTCGTTATGTTATGACTGCCTAAATAGATGATCAATTTGGGGAATAGCTTAGAAAAGCATAGGATCCAGGAACCTCAAGATTCAACTTAACCTGGAGAAATTTGAGTGAGGGAGGGTAATGAACTTAATTTAAACTGACTTTGAAAGAGTCACTGGTGGGCCAAGTTGCTGTTGGTTTGACCTCAGACGCCCAAATTGCAGTTTTACCACTTTTTTGACAGTTAGTGTGATGGCGTCTCACCCTACGGGCAACAGGACCTCCAAAGGACACCCCACATAGGGGTGGTCCTAAGAGGTCGAAAATGGGTTCTGGGGTTTCAATCTGCCCAAACCTGGTTGCTTTGGAATTCAATTGGTCAAGCGAGATTCATTAAAAGACGATCCTAATATTTGAGGGGAGGGTTCCAAGCAGGTGGCGACTTTCAATGATGACTCAATGCCATTGGAGAGCTCAACCGAAGATTTGACATAAAGTACTTTTATTAAAGAAGCTACACACCCATCAGGATTTGTTCACAATGTTTTTGAGGGAAGTTTTAAACTGGTGACAACTTTTCCCAATGGCCCAATACCATTGGCAGGTTTTGCTGAGGATTTGACACAGGACACATTCTTATTGGAAGGTACAAACCTGTATAACTTTGTTCTCTTTGTTTTTGAGGCAGGTTTTGAACCAACAACAACATAACCAAATGGATCAATGCCACGGAAAGTTTTGCCAGGGATTTGACACTTGATACTTCATAAATTGAATGTGCGCGCCCATTGGGCTTTGTTGACGAGGGTTTAAGTCTTTCAGACTTTAAATTCGAGGGCATGTTGCAATTGACTTCATAAGGACATTTTGTCTTATGGGGTGCTGAATTCCAAATATTTCAGCACAAATTCCCTCAATTCACATACTAATTTAGTTGAAGTAATTGTGGGGACAGATGGTGTAATCTTCAAAGGGAGAGCTGTTACCCATCGCTTATCTACCACATGGGCAAAATCGCCCTGCTATCAAAGGGAAAGCTGCCCTTATCAAACCCTTTTTTTGTAGGGAATAGAAACAAACCCCAATCCAAGCAGAGGGGACGCTCTCCAGAGCTTACATTACCATTCCCTTTTGCCAAAGGGGGCACCATCACCGGGGAACTGAGTGAGAGCCACATTTTTTGGGTCTTGGGCAACTTGATCTCCATTAAAGTAGCAACCTTTTGGGAAGGGGAGCATCTAGGGGGTGGCATGAAAAGTCTCAACCAGCTCCAAACAGTTGGCACAATCTTAGTCATGGGCCCAACTGTTCTTGTAGGCTGGATAGCCTTTCCACGCAATTAGAAATTGGGCAGAAAGCGAGATTTATGGTTAGCCAGAATTCCCTCCATTTCAGCCTCCTCCAAACCCTTGATCACAATAAGCTCTGGATCTGAGGAGATTGCCCCTTGAATGGGGACAACTGAGACACATTGAATACTGGGTGTTGCTTACAGTGGGGTGGCAATTTCAAACAGAAAGCGCCATCACACGAATCTTCTTCCACCAAGTGGGACCTGAGTGTTTACTTGAAAATTTACGCAAGGGCACCTGATCTGCAGATGGCACATGTAAGAATGACATATGAACCTACCTTTATTTTGTGAGCTGGAAGCCGCTTCCAATCTTCAAACCTTTTTTAGTCACATGTAGCCCAATTAAATGCTCCTTAATTAAGGAATATGTGCCCAAATATTATGGGCATGGCCAGCGGCGGCTGGTACCTCTAGGCGCAGGCATGAGCCAACTGAAAATGAGGGTTTGTACCCTAAGGTCGCTTTGTATGGGGAAAATCAGTGGATGTATGCGTTCCATTATTATATACTGATAAGCAAGAGGAAGGTCATCAGCCTAGGTATCCGGAGAAGCTGCAGCGTAGCGCTTCAGGTAATCTTCCAGGATCTGATTAACCCATTCAGTTTGTCCATCAGACTTGGGATGGTATATAGTGGAATGACAGGACGTAAACTTCAAGATCACCAAGAGCTCTTTCCAGAATAATACTATAAACTGGGGCCCACAGTCGCTGAAAATCTCCTATGGGAGGCCAGACACAAGAACACATGACGCAAGAAGAGACGGTCAGTTTTCTCAGAAGAAATATTGGAGGAGCATGGGAAGAATAGGTAAAATTTTGTGAAGCGTATGACAACAACCATAACTGCTGTGAATCCCTGGAGATGGGTAGCCTAACAATAAAATCCATGGACACCAATGTCCATGGACCCTTTTCCTGCTGTAGGGGGTGAAGGAGACATTCTTTCCAGGCCAGTCCAACTTGAATTATATATTATTTGTGGTACACCAATCTGAGGAAGGACATAACAAAAAGGTCAAAGAAAAAACCTAAATAAAATGAAACATCCTGTTGAACATTTGCTATCTCAGCTGAAAAAGAAGAATGTTTTAAGTCAAATTCAGTCAAAAGTGGAAATGTCAGCCATTTGTAATATTCTGAGGTTGATAAGAATAAATTTAGTAGCTTTTCTTTTCCGTACTATCACTTTTAGTAACATAATTCTCCACAAATTATCCGAATTTGACAATCAACCAAGAAAATGAGCAGATTTGTACGCACCAATACCAGCTGGGCAAATGTGGCCATCGCAAAAGGTCCTAAACCCACCCAACCTACTGGAGAAAAACGCCCCAGCAGCACGCTGGAACAACCTCCCCCAAAAAAGGGTGAACATAGCGCCACATCCAGAGTTTTACAATTTCTACAAAAAATGGGCGATTTCATAAAAATAGAACAAACACAACCCTTGTCCTCCCTCAAACATGGCCTTAGAATTATGGTCAGTGACATCAAACTTGAATCATGGGAGAAAATGGGGAGGCCTTCTCTGAATTTTTTCCCAAACACTGTCTCAGTAAATTTTAAAAAGTTTACACAGAGGATGGGTGGATTTTGGGTTCCTGACCGCAGAGGAAGCAGCAGATGCAGCAAAAACCGAATTCTCCATAAATTTACAACAAAGACCACATTATCTGAATGGTATGCACATGATGGAATGAGGCAAATGATATGTTCATCATATTTGACTGACTCCCAAGCACCGTGCACTGAGACATTGTAATAAAATTTTACTCTTAGGAGTTGATTATTGGAGGTCAACCCTAGTAATCTTTCTACTACACAGTTTTGGTTTCCTCGTGCACCTCGCGTTCTAAGAATATATAATCTGATAATAGTATGATGACTATTATCCGTAGTCAAGTTAGAATTATCTTCAGGCCCAATGCTTCGGCTAGTATTTCTGATAATACTGAATTTTGCACTCCTAGGGATTCGTTCCCTATAATCCTGTCCACTCAATCTTCATTAAGATCCTCTGATGACAGTCTCCTTTGGCCCAACACAGTCAGCAGCAATTTCTTAGCTGTGGTTCCCTTCATCTCTAGATCCCCGCTTGGATCTCTACTCTTCTCACTGAGAGTCTTCCAATTATTGCCTTCTGCAATAATATCCTTGAGATGGAATCTTCACGCTAGATGCTGATAGTCTAACTATTACTAAATCTACAGTCAAACTAATAATGTTCTTTATTATATTCTTATCCGACTGTAAATGTGTGTCAATGTGTGTGTTTTTTTATTATAGTGAATTCTAGGGAATTTATAGGGATTAAGCTGTCTAACCCTTGGTTGACACCTCTTCGATGAAACAGCAGCTATTGCCATTGAATCACCCTTCCTCATCTTGGCAGCGATGGTCTTCCCCATCCTGACTAGGATTCTGATATTAGACATCCTCGAGACCTCAAACAGAAAGAGTCAGAAACATATCCTTAACATTTTCCTCTCGATCCAGGCAAATCATCCATAATTGGATAGCGACCTGCTTAGATAATGGGACTTATTACCCATTATGTCAGGTCACTTCACAAACCAATTGATTCGTTAGTTGCAGGCGGCATCACTTGCCTCAAAACTCATTAAACATTCCTAATCAGTCAGTGATGAAACCCAACCAATCCCAATTTGTACACCTGGTAGTTAATTACTATCAGATGCCCTTATTTTGTTGGCCGCTCCGCCCAATAAGATAATAGGTATTTATCTGGATTGATCCCTGATGGATATGACCAGACAAATTTCCTAAAATCCCCCAAACGTAGTTCATCCAAAATTTGGGTCAACCGATTTCCAATTTACTTCGCCTTAGGAGATTTTTCCCCTAGCAATACCAGGTAATCTAGCAGGCTGGGAATATGGGCAAAAATCTCAACATACATCCTTGAGGATGAGCTCTGTGTGGGCCTAGAAAGTTACAGCGAAATTAAACAATTTGAATTTGAAAAATTTCCCCTCTTGCCCCACCTATGCACCGGGAAGGCAATAGCCAATATTGAACCTGACCAAGACGTGGTAGAAGATATCACCATCATTCCACGCACGGCGACCATCAATCTCCCTGATGGCAGTATATCTCGCCCCTTCCGCATTACACCAGAACACACTCAGCCCATCTGCAGCTTCTGCTCATCTCTAGGCCACAAAGACCATGCGTTCCCCAACAAATGCAGGGTGGAAGCACCAGAATTTTGTGAAGATGATATGGATGAAATGAGCCCAACCTTTGGTAAAATGAAGGACGTCACTTACACCTACCACTGGAGTGAAAGAGCCAAAATTACTTTAGTTGAACCCATTTTGCGCAAGGATCACCATCGCGCACAGGCTGCCCACAAGCAGGCCGTGAGTTCCACTGAAACTCAAGCCCACACTACGATTTCCCCAGACCAAATCCAATCAGATGCCATGACAGCTCAGCGAAATAACTTTTCAGACCCCCCACACAAAATTCAACAAAACCAAATCAAAATTTTCAAACACAACCAATCAGACGCCTCCAATTACACTGAAGCAGAACCACCTAGCACCACTATGGATCCTCCTAGCCAATCACATGCATCCAACAACAACGTGGTCCATGAGTATGATATGGAAGATCATCCCAGCTAATCATGAGGTAACAACGCTCCCTCACAAAACCCAGTTGCCCCGACACCTGGCTTCTACACATCTAGCCCACAGGTAAGTAGCAGAAAATTTTACGCTGGTGGGGCACAACACAACCAACCCCAGAGCCCAACTCCTCGGAGTAATCTGAGCCCAAAGAAACCAAACAAGACTGATGCTATGAACACCAAGCAACATGCTGGAACCATCCCATCTGATCAGCCCCAAACTTGTAGTATGACCCATGCTGCTAAGGAATGGGGTGACCCCAGTGGGTCGCCCCAACGTTCCTGATGTGCAGGTTACCACAATCACCATAGGGACGCTCAACATTGCGGGAGCCAAAGCCCCCACATTTCAGGCCAAAAAAATGGTTTTCCTGCACAACATCCCTGTGGACATCATGGTCATCCAAGAACCCCACTGTCCACCGGGGGAGGAGGAGTCATGGTCAACCATGCTCCTCCTGGCTAAATCCTTTTGGACGTACCACTTTGGGGTGTTAATTCAAGCCAACTGCAACCCCCCAATTAATATCCGAAGCACATCCTCCTTCCTGGAGGGATGGCTACTCCTAACGGATGTCAAGTGGAAAGGAGAAAATTTTGCCATGGTTTGCGTTTATGCCTCAAATGATCCAAACGACTGCCAAAAATTTTTTCTCCAATATTCTCTCAATCTCCTTCACCGAGACAAAATTTTTTATAGGAGATTTTAACTGCTGGCTTAATCCCATAACTGACCATTGGCCAAAACAAAGGCCATACCCCGCACCATCTAATACTAAAAAAAAGGCCATACCCCGCGCCATTTAGTACTAAAAAAAAGGCCATACCCCGCGGCCATAAAGAACTTTGCATACTAAAGGAAATGCTGGGCCTGTATGACACCATCCCCAAACAGGCCACAACGCTGGCCAACATGACGAGGCCCACTACAATAACAACCAACTGATCTCAATGACCTGGATTGACCTGATGCTCGCCCCTGTAGACTTCTGTCACTGTGTATCAAACTTTACAACTACAATTATCCCCCTCTCTGACCACCAAATGGTTTCAATAAAATTATCATCTGCGGCAAGTTACCAAAAGCCACCGACCTGGCACAAGGTTCATCAGAGCACAATCCATCTTCCAGAGCTTAAACTTTGGATCAAGAAAGTGATAACAACACAAACAAAAAATTGACCACCTACAGGGAACCCTATCACCGAGTGGGAAATTTTCAAGAATAGATTAACCAAGAAAGCCTACCACTTGAACTCCAGAAAGCTGACTGCAAATATCCGCGACAATCAATAAGGCTATCAGAAAGCTCCAAGACCTAGAAAAAAAACCACCCCGCGAGGGATAAGCCATCAATGGGGATGCCTGTGGTTCCAAACATCTGCACAGGTCAACTCCCTCTTCAGAAAACATCAACACTATATTGAAGTATGGCACAGATCAAAATACATTCTATCTGGAGAAACCCACACAGCCCAATTTTTCCACCGCTTTAGACCAATCTCAATCTCGACAACCTGCACACAGGTCCGTTGAGCAGATGACACACTGGCATCCACACCATCCAAAATATTGGCCGAATTACACCAGTTTTACAAATACCTGTACACAGCGAAAATTGTTGCACCTACTGAAATAAAAATTTTTCCATCATCTGATAATATTAACAATATAGCTGATAAACCAGACCCTGCTGAACCCATCACTAGAGAGGAACTATGGGAGGTAATAAAATCAACTCCGCGCCACAAGTGTCCTGGGCCCGATGGCCTCCCATATGAATTTTACAAAAATATTTGACCACATCGCACCAGTACTACTAGCAACTATGAACAAGTGCCTAGAGGACGCAGCCCTTCTACCTGGCGGCCAAGATGCATACATGGTCACACTCTTCAAAAAGGAGACCAGGCAGACCTAAACAATTGGCGTCCAATTGCTCTCACCAACACCAATACTAAAATACTAACAAAAATCTTAGCTAAGCGTCTGGGATGCATTGCACAGACATCCCTATCCCCCCACCAGTTTGGCTTCACCCCCAATTGCTCTATTTGGGATAACATTCACACCATAGCCAACATCTGCCAAGCTAACCCCACAGGCGCCCTTGCTTTCCTGGACCAACAGAAAGCATATGACCGAGTGCACTGGGACTACTTGGAACAATGTCTAAAGGCCTTCAACCTCCCACCCCGCTTTATAAACTGGGCACTCCTCCTAACACGCTTGGCCAGGTTTTCAATCAGAGGCCCGGGATTCCTAACTGACACCATCATCCCACAAAGGGGCCTTAAACAAGGCGACCCACTTAGCCCCTATTATACAATTTCAGCCTTGACCCTCTCCTCCGCATAGTAAACTCCAAGCTATTTGGAATCAAATTGGAAGGACAACAACCAACCAAAATGCTCGCCTTTGCAGACAACATTGTTGTTGGCATCTCAGGCAATAGGGATGCCATAGCAATTGAACGCATTATCCACCAATATGAGTCAGTAAGTAACGCCAAGCTGAACAAACAGAAAACAGAGGTAATTGTAATGGGCAAATTCAAAGAAAATTGACCCCCCTCCCACAACTGACCAAATTAACCCGCCGCACATCCTACCACAGGACATAGACCTACCTCAATAAAACCACTATGCCTACCCTTTGCACCCCACCCGCCACAAACCCAGTCCGTCATCTGGGAATATGGCTTGAGGCTGGCGGATATGCACTTGATACCATTGAAACCAAAATTTTGGACAACATCACAAAAAGAATGACAAGCATGTGGAGGAGTAAAGCAATTTTAGCTGGAAGGGTTACGTTGGCCAACTCCCTGATCTTGTCAAAGCTATGGTTTGCTGCTCATGCAGTTCCTTTCTCCAAAAACTTTACCAACGCAGTCTAAAAGCTCCTGCAGAACTGGCTGTGGTCTGGATACCGCGCCCGTCAGACTGGAGACCATGTATGGCCCCCAGAGGAAAGGCGGGATGGGGCTGCTCAACTTCATGGAACGAGCAATGCAAATCTTTGACTCCTGGATAGCTATGACAACGTCCCCAGCCCTCCATCCCCCCACTGGGCCAAGGCAGCCCAAACTAGCTTCGCAAGGGCACTAGATCTGAGGTGCCCATCCAACCCTACAACACTGATGAAGTACCTAACAACACATCCAACAGCCACATGACCACATAACACTGACCGCTACTTCAAACGCGTCATGTACACCCTAAGACAAGGAGATTGGAGTTTTTCCTATGCACAACAACCTGAAGATACTAACCCTCCAATAGAATATATGTGACTCCACAGAGGACAAACTGTGACCAACGCACCCACCCCACTGCCACCCTTCCCTCTATTTCAGATTGACTATCTAGATTACCAAGACATCCCATATGACCTGCGCACCCAACGGAAGGTGTGGGACCTCGTCACTTGCCCCCTCTTAACCTCACAAGTGAGCTTCACGTGTGGTGCTACATGCGTCGCACATTTAGAACAGCTGACCGCACCTTCTCAATGTCCAAGTCATGCGCCATCTGCGGCAGACACAACACGCTGGCCCACCGCCTGGAAGAGTGCCCGCCATCCAAGATTATCTGGGCCAACATGATGCACTTATTGCAACAATCACCATCAGCTGAATTCTGACTATCCCACGATATCCTAGCACTCAACACAATATCACCTATCCCCATATGCTTAGGGCTTTAATTGTGAGTATTGCAATATGGTCCATTCACACAATTGCCCTCGATGCATTCAATGGGATCTTCCACAACATTAACCAAGCTATCATCAGGTTCCACAGCCACTTGGCTGACCACTTCCAAGCCTGGATATTCAGGATCAATGAAACACAAATGGAAGAAATAAATGAGCAATTGGCTCCCAATCTGGTTCTTCGATGTGAACTGAAAACCTCACAGTCTCTATAGGCGGTACACCCTACTAGCCCTTGAGCTGTCAAGTCTCTCAAGGCCATAGTCACCCACAACCCGTGGCTATTAGCCACACCCAAATGTACCATGTCTTGTCCTGCCCTCTTGGTTCCATAGCTTAGTGTGCCCACCTTTTTTACTTCCTTTCCCACATATCAGATGTGTCAGTCCCTTGGTTGGCCATCCTCAAATAAATAAAAAAGAATGAATTAAGTAAAAATTTTATTAATAGTTGATGAGATCGGCTAAAAGACCTTGGTCAATTCATGGTGGAACCCCATTAATTGGGAAAACACCATTTCGTAATCTTCACAGGAAATAGATGAATAATCAAAAAAATTACTCTGAACACCTGACAGACCTTGGGGAGACTATTGGAAGGCACTTCCCCACTCACCTCCAAGTCCTTCAACCCACCTGCGCGGGACCCCCATTTATAGGGCTGGCAGGGTTCCCCAAGGTGAAGAAAATTTCTCAAATGAGGATTGGCTGAAGTCATATGACTGTTACCTCATGGGTATATTTTAGCCAATTATAATTCCCCTTCTTTCATTTCATTAATGTAAAGAGAATATCTTATGTTCCCATACGCTATTCTCCCATATTACCTAATTTGGAACAGAGCTGCACTATTCCAAACATATCCTCAAATTCCCTCAACCCACCAAATACTTTAAATACTGAACAGTTAAGTATTGAGGAAGATCGGGTTTTTTCCTTTTTCTCGTTTTTAATAATAAAAACTCTAAGACCCAAGTTTTTTAGTTTAGATTTATTAAATTTAGTATTTCTTTTGAGGGATCCAGCGGCATTAGCACCAGCGAGCACCAACCAGCAGGATTCCAACAAAATGGTGCTCACTACAGGTGGTCCATGTATACCAAACCTAGTTGCTCTTGAAAAGCAGCTAACAAGTATTTTGTCCTGCCTTGAGGAGCTTTAACAGCGCCCTTAAAAACTCCCCATTAAGGACAACTTCACCCCTGGTGAAGGGAGAATTGCTACCTTCCTATACGTATATGAAGCTGCTATGGATGGTGCCTCAGACAAACAAAAAGTACAACACATCCTTACTTGTTTAAGCCGCTTAGCACAAGAGATGATTGTACCCAACCTGAACCCTGGGTACACCTGGACAGAGGTGAAAGAAGCTCTTTTTGGCTGAATTTGTGTCAACTTAGAGTCTAAATCTAGAAAAACAGGCCTTTATGCGCCTTAGCTTATATGAGGGTGAATTGCTTATCACCTTTGCTGAACGTTTTTACCTCTCTGCGCAAAGGTTGTTCGCCTCCAACCTGCTCACCCTTGATGATGCTATCGCTGACCTATTATCTGGGTTAACTTCTCAACCCTCTCTAGCTAGGCATATCATCTCAGTGAAGCCCCACTTCAAAATCATCCGTGACATTAAAGAGGCTTTGTTAGACTTGGCTGAACTTCATTTATGTGCCACAACACATGAAACGGAGGTGAAAACCTTGGCCCTTTCCATCGAGGAGCATCCTCCTATTGAACCATTGGGAGTGAGGCCAACTGTTCTTATCCTCCCTGCTAAAACTGATACTTCAATGCGACTTAAAAAGGTTATCACTACTCCTAACAAATCAAAGTCCTGTAAAGATGTAACACCCTTACGGTGCACAAGATCACTAATCCTCTGTGCCTTCTCTTCCAGACAAGCTGGAAAATGTATCTCCTAAGGTTGACCAATCTTCTGTAGCCATCTCCCCTACTTCCATTGTGGCTTTGCCCGTTGTGGAGAATACCCTTGGGGAGGAATCTGAGGGGGTTACATTGACGTTAGATACTATATTTTTGGAGCACTTGTGGAAGTAGAGGTTCCTAATCATTTAAATGCTGGAGGAGTAGATTGTACCACCATACCTGAGGGAACGTACCTCAGCCAAGTTTTAGGATGGCCAAAGATATTGATACTGACAGCGATGGTGATCAATTATTAGCTAGCTTGAAACGACCTCTTTCATAGGTTCAGCCCATGAAAACCATCATAAATAAATAACCCGAGACTGAATGCAAATTAACCTCCACCTTTTGGCTCAAGGAGTTCTTAGCTTTGGCACCTAACATTGGAGGAACCCTCACAAAAGTTGAAGTGGTCATTCAAAAGGTCCTAATACTGGCCATACTGGACACTGGCTTCCCTTAACGTGATCTCCACTAAGCTTATCAAGAAGATAAAGCTAGAGCATGACTTGGAGTACACGCAAGAATTTGGAACTGCTGGTCCCAATAATACTCTTTCTATTGGGGCTTATTCTTCCCTTCCCAATCGAGTTTGGAAGCTTACTTACCAGCCACTGCTTTGGCTTTAGATAATCATGCGTATGATATGCTCATCGGCACATAATTTATGACTGAGTATGGGGGATAATCAATCTGAAGCAAGGTTACCTCTCGTTACTCAACTATGAAGTTCCAATAGTCTTAACTAATAAAGAGCCCAATAAGCACGAATACTCTTTCCTGGTTGAATTTCCCCTCTCAGCGATACCTTTTTTTGTACCACTTCTGGGAGCCACTTAAAGAAATTGCCCGATTCAGTGGATGCAAAGGAAGTTATTCCGTTCTATGCTGCAGATGAGGTCGTGATTACGTCTGGAGAAAAACGAGTGGTTGACATAAAAGTCACTCTTCAAATCCCATGTCACTGTTTGTTACACCCCATTAATATTGAGGGCGTTGTCCCTTGGACCCTCTGGTATTGCCTGGCATTCTTGACCCAGCTGTTGGGATTTTTTCCCATATTCCCAGCCTTCTAGATTACCTGGTATTGCTAGGGGAAAATTCCCTAAGGCGAAGTGAATTGGAAATTGGTTGGCCTAAGTTATAAAGGAACTAAGTTTGGGGATTTTGTGATATTCGCCTGGTCATATCCATTGGGGATCAATCCAGATGAATACTTAAGATCTCATTGGGTGGAGTTGCCGATGAAATGGGGCATCTGATAGCGTTTAACCATCAGGTGTACCAATTGGGATTGGTCGGGTTTCATCACTGACTGATTGGGAATGAATAGTAAATTGCGAGGCGAGTGTTGCCACCTGCAACTAGCAAATCAATTGGTTGGTGAGTGACCTACCATAATGGGTAATAAGTCCCATTACTTAAGCAGGTCGCTAGCCAATTATGTTTGGTTCACTTGGATTGAGAGGAAAATTTTTAGGGACACGTTTTCTGACTCTTTCTATTTGAGGTCTCAAGGATGTCCAATGATGCAATCCTAGCTGGGATGGGGAGACCATCGCTGCCAAGATGAGGATGGATGATTCAATGGCAATGGCTGCCATTTCATCGAAGATGTGTCAACTGAGGGTTAGACAGCTGAATTCCCCACTATATAATTCCCTAGGATTTACTATAATAAGAAAATAACTTTACAGAGTTTAGAGTATATATTAGTTACATTATCAATTCAGTGTATAGTTAGTCTATCAGCTTCTATTGTGTTGTTCTATATCAAGGATATTATTGAAGAGGGCAATAATTGGAAGACTCTCAGAGAAGAGTAAAGATTTAAGCGGGGATCTAGAGAAGAAGGAACCATAAAAAGGGATAGCTTATTACTGTGTGTTGGGTTTAGAGAGACTGTCACCGGGGTATTTTAACAAAGATCAGGTGGACAATAGTATAGGGAATGAATCACTACAAGTATGATTTTCAAGAGTATTCAATCAGAAAAACTGGCTGAGAGTTGGGCCGAAATACAGATCAATCTCAACTATGGATAATAGTGTCCATACTATTATTGATCAATAATACATTCTATACAACGTGACGAAGTGCACAAGGAAATCAAACCTGTGCAGTAAAAAGGTTACTGGGTTGCCAGCTGATAATCAACTTAGAGTAAATTTTTACAAGTTGGTGCTCACTACAGGGGTAGTTGAGTGAAGAATCTACTATAATTCCGTACAAAGAAGAGCTACGCAAGCTGTGGACTGAGATCGCCACTGTAAACCAGAATGCCTTAAACTCAGCGGACCATTGGGAGTTTGCATCCTTGTAAGAATGAGTCTCCAAGGTGGAGGAAGGAGTAGAGAATGTAGATAACTTCAGGAACAAGTTATTCGGCAATTTAAACTTGTTGAAGAAGAAAGAAGGGGACCTCGTTCAAGAGGTTCTATACCTGAAAAGGAGCAAAAAGTGGATCATGTTCATTTAAGAAAATTTGGTGCAGATATCAAGAGATTAATCAAAAAAGTGGAGGAACTTAAAGCTCACAGATGTGCGTGTGAGCCCAGTATGGCAATCAATGCCAAAGAAGTCCTTGCATGATACTTGGGAAGTTGAATACCCCAAAGAACATGCCGCCCTCTTTAATGCCATTTTGGAAATGATGCTCAAAGTCACTCTGCAAGTTAGCCGTGTAGCCAAACTAAGAGAATCGGCCAGAAATGACTCAGAGGAATTTAGGGCAACGCCAAAATTGCCAACATTCCATTGGGATAACGCCCCAGCACTTTTCTGACTGTTCAACATGACTATGAATAACTTTGGAGATCATTAAAAGGCGTTGACAGTCATGAAATGCCTGGACACCGACTGTCAAAACTTAGTATTATCTCACCTGTAGGGGGACAGCTGGTCATATGCTGAGGCAAAGGCGGCCATCATGAAGGAGTTCAGGAGTCTAACACGCATTTCAAAATGTAAGCAAGTCTTTATGGGAATCCAGTTCCAAAAAGACAATTCTCATGCTAGCTTCACGGATTGATTTTACCAGGAGTCACAGATCCTGACTGGAGAGAAAGTATTGGATGATTTTGATGCTAGAATCGCTTTGCAAGTGGCCCTTTGGACCTATCAAGAATTGCATCATATGATGTCTTCCATGTTCGCGACGGAAATAACTACCTCACAAATGGTAGACAACTTGAAGATTTTGGGAGTGACATTCAATGTCCCAAATAGAAGCTTCAAGTCCAATACAGTACAAAATCTGAATCCCACAAAGGGAAATGAAAGAGCTAAAGAGGCTACCAATTGAACTGTGCTAGGAAATAAGCCCAAAGATTTCAGACAGTTAAACAAGAAGGAGAAGGTCTGCTATCAGTATGGCGGAAAGGACATCTCGCCATACACTGTAAAAATCTGAAGGATCATATTAACGTGGTCCAGGCCAAGGAAACAGCAGCTGCTAAGGATTCGGTAAAAGGGCCCACTGCCTAGACAAGGAACAGTCTAGAGCAGTGGAGAAACCTGTTCCTCCCAACATTATGAATGAAAAAATTGATATTAGTGATCTGTTCATAGACGACGAGCAGGATAAGCTATATCAAGTGGTTAATATGGATGTGAATGCTGTGACCAGATCTGGGGCAAAGATAATTGACCCTGAGATAATCCAGGAAGTTGCCCGGCCATATGCCTGACAACTGGTGGACAAGGTCTGAACTGGCGAGAATCCTGAAGAGTTATCTGACATCCGTTTAAATGAGGCTAATCTGTCTATCCCCCTCAGCGTAATAAAGGAATAGTTTCCTGAATTATTGGCACAAATTAATCACACCCTAGGTTCAGCTGATAACGCCGCCACTCACTCAGTAAAAACTATATTACAATACTCTGAGTGTATGTATATAGATATACAAGTGAATTGAGTGAGGGTGAGGGAGATTGTCAACAGCAGAGTGCCCATCAATATTGTTTTGACCAAGCTGGTAAAGAGGATGAAGATATTGCTTGACTTGGAGCATTAGAAAGAATATGGGACAGTTGGGACGAACACCACCATTTCCTGTGGAGTGTATAGTGTGCTGCCACTATGATTCGGGTCACTGGTGGTATCTGCACCAGCCATATTTTTGGCTTGCCAAAAACTATGACATTTGATCAGAATGGAGTTTTTATGGAAATTTAGAGTTAAATGTAACTTCAAGGATAATACGTTGACCATCCTGCGTCAGATGTTGCCATTATTATACCAGAAGGATGGTTAAGCTCCGCTGAATTGTAAAAACAACTTCATCAATATGATATATAATGATAGCATTGTCCCAATTTGATACCAATTAGTTGGTAGAAAGTGACGTGAATTGCCGGCGGAAATCCTAGAAAACTGGGGAATTTTACTAAGGATCAAGAATGAGAGGACCATACCAGCTTGATTGCAGATAATAGTCAACACAGGGTTGACATTGGTGATTCCTGAGCTGTTGTATGGGGAGGTCAGAAGCCCATTAGAAGTCCAGAGTGGAGCCATGGGTGGCTGCTGGGATAAAAATGCTGGGCCATGGAGAAATTTTAGTTCTCCTGGTGAATTTGAGTGAAAACAGATGAAGATCAAGAGAAATAATATCATCACATTTATTCATCTGATCCTGATGCTGAATTAAGACAAATCCACAATTTTGGGTCTCTCAACAAAATGGGATTACTGGCCAGGGTAGCTGAAAGTATCAACCTATTGATTGATTGAGAGCAACTCTCTGATCTGTTAGAAGGCCATCAGGAGGAGGTGCTTGAACTATTTGAGAAATATCAGGAAGTGTTCGCTCAGGACAACCATGATTTGGGATGCGCACAAGACGTAATTCACAAGGTCAATACTGGGGAAATTTACTGATAAGGATGAGACCAATCTGAAGATCAAAAGCTGCCAAAGCGGTAATGGATGATGAAATCAGCAAACTAGTGAAGCATGGGCTTCTAGCTCCATTGTCAAGTCCGTGGGCGAGTCCAATTCTGATCATGAAGAAGAAGGATGGATCAAACTGGGTGGTGATTGACTACCAAAGGCTGAACACTAATATGAAGATGGATATATCCCCTACCAAGAATTGATGATGCGCTAGATTGTTTAGGAGAAGCAAATTATTTCTCCACGATGGATCTGATCTCAGGATTTTGGCAAATCGACTTACCAAAGGAAGACCAAGAAAAATGCGCGATTATTACCACGCAGGGGCTATACCAACCGACGAGGATGCCCCAGAGTCTCTGCAATGCGCCTGCAACGTTTCAGAGGGCCATGGATGCGAGACTAAGCGACTTGAAGTTGTCATGAATCCTGGTATATCTGGATGATATCAACGTGTTCAGTAGGATGTTTACTGTTTACCTTCAGCACTTGGAGGAAATTTTTAAGAGACTGTCCACAGATAACCTGAAGATCAAGTCAAGGAAGTGCCACTTCTTCAAGAAAGAGTTGGAATACCTGGGATCTTTAATCAACTCCAGTGGATTGCAGCCGCAGACCAAGTAGATAGCAGCTATAGAGCATATGGCTGTACCAAAGAGTGTCTGAGACATCCAAGTGTTTCTTGGGATGGTTGGACATTATAGAAGATTTATTCAGGACTTCTCCCAAATAGCTGAGCCATTATTCCATTTATTAAAGGATCCAAAAAAAGAATTTGTATGGAATGAAGAGGCCCAAGACTCCTTTGATGAGTTACGCCGGTATTTGATAGATTCGCCAATTCTGAAATATCTGAATTTTGATCAGGAGTTTATAATTCAAACTGATGCTTCATTGACAGTGATCGGCACCATAATGAGCCAAGTAGACAAACTTAGGGACAAACATCCGGTGGTGTATGTGAGCCAGACACTCTCAGCCGCTGAGAGGAACTACACTGTGACTGAGCGTGAATGCCTTGTGGTCATTTACACATGTAAGCAGTTTTTGGTGTACGTCCATGAAATGCACTTTAAGGTGATAACGGACCAATCATTGCTGTGTTGGCTGCACAATATAAGGGAGCTGGAAGGATGACTGGCCCGATGGGCACTTAAGCTTCAGGCTTATGATTATGAGATAGTTCACTGATTGGGGGCTTCTCATCAGAACGCGGATGGCTTATTGCGGTTTCCAATGGTCCAGTTGGTATACCTGCAGGTGGATGAGCTATTTCAGAGAATGGTCGAAGGAAAAATCGGGGATGAGCCCCAAGAAATCCAAGAAGAGCTTAGGAAAGCAATGGAAAACACTGAGACTATGATTGGACAAGTATTTAAGATGATCAATGGGAAGCTGCTATTATTCCCAAAACCGTTGGAAAGAGCAGCAATAGTACAATCAGCTCACAAGGTTGTTGGTCATGGAGGCCTGAGAAAAACAACTGACCATATTTGCCAGTATTACTGGGAATTAATCAACTACAATGTTGCGTATTGTCTGGCTATTGTTGTGGAGTAACAGCTGCACAAACCACATAAGAATACAACTGGATACCAACTGGCCCACCCTGGATTTGCCTGTCACACAGTGTCCATAGACGTGATGGACAGCTGATAATGAGCACAGGGGGAGTCAAGTACATCATAGTTGCCATTGACCATCTGATGAGATGGGTTGAGACAAAGGCCCTAATCAGAGTAGATGCTACCAGTACCAAAAGGTTTATCCTGGATCAAGTGGTATACCGGCATGGATGTCCTCAAGCCCTGTTGAACAACAATGAGACCAACTTCATTTCTCATGTGATCCCAAGGTTAAATAAAATAATGGGGATCCGAGGAGTCATGTCAGTACCATACCAGCCAGAGATGAACAGACTGGTAGAATGGGTCAATGGAACGCTGGCCGCGATGTTAAGGAAGCTAGTCGCAGGAAGAACCACAGCATGGGGAACGTACTTGATTTCAGTGACATTCGCCTATAACATTAGTTATCATACCATGACAGGAAAGATGCCATTTGAATTGTTATACGGAAGAAAGGCCGCGTTGCCACCATTTTTATATTTGGTGGTGGTACCTACGTCAGGGATGAGCACCAAGAAATACCTGAACCGACTGATAAGTACCCTGATTGATATGCAATTGCAAGCATTTGATACAACCTTGAAGAAAAAATACAAGCGAAATTGACGGATGACAAGAATCAACTGGCATTAGAATATCAAATAGGGGAAAGAGTTGCCTATTGTGATATGCATGGTTTTGGACAAAGAAATAAATTAGATGCGTTGTGGTCAGGGCCATTTGAAGTAATCGCCAGACAGCGACCAATGCTTACTCCATCAAGGATCTCTTGGATGGAAGAGTTGTGAATCAAGTCCACGCTAAGTATCTAAAGTGTTGGATCAATGAAAAAAATAAAAGAGTTCCTAAAGGACTGATGAATCATTAAGTTGGTCATGTCCTGATGATTACCTCAAGTCCAAAAAAGGACCTCTTAACTAATCTATAAAGTTAAGTCCAAAAAAGGACCTCTGAACCATATAAAAGTGGCAGGTTTAAGTACCCAGGACCCATTTTGGGGGGAAAAATAAAAAGATGGACCGCTGAACTGAAACATGGTTAAGTCTATAGGGAAATAAAGATATAAAATTGATAAGAGATATTGGAAAAAAAGATTATAAACCTGTAACAATTTGAAAACATCCCAGTTTTCAATCACCATCTTGCCTTGGCGATGGGCGCCAAATGTTTGTCTGATATGAGGTTCCCTTGAGGTAAGTGCTTTGAATCGTCATATTTGCCAATTCACCATTTGATTTTGGGAAATTCGAAAAGCAAGAAAAGATGACACAGGTAAGCGAGGATCTGACCCCAAAATTAGCCTTGTTCTATTTATTATAAAAAATAAACTTGCGGACAAATTCAATCCTGATGACTTAGAGCACCACAAACAAGACATAAAAAACCAGGTATTTGGTGGAATCAAGGTTCTAACACCAAATCCCATTATTTTGTTAAGGATACAAATATTTATCTCACCGCGGGATACCAGGTAAGACAAGGCAAGGGCGGCCCTGAGGCCACCAGAGAATCCCACGTGAGAGCGGGAAAGGAGGAAAAATTCTGGCTGAGTTCAGAATCGCGTGGGCTCAACCTTTTAAGGCCGCCCTTCTGGGGAGCCCCTCCTGCACTATCTTTAGGCCCCTAAGAGCCTAAGAATAGTGTGGGAGGGGCACAGCCCAGTGCTGGACCCCGCATAAACCTCAAAAAACCTCAAAAAGTGTTTCAACTCGAGATTTGGAAATCTGAATCTTGAGTTGAAATGTAATGATTGGTTTAACCTGACCATTACATCGCCCCCCTAATAAGGAGCCCCCCACAAGAGGGTGCCCCATAGCAGGAGGCAGCCACCATGAGGGCTTCCTCAGTAATGTAGAGCCTAAACTGGACTGCAAAACCAGTCCACCCGGAGAGGGGAAACCCACCCAACGTGTAGCTGGGCAATTATCCCCCCAGAGTGGACTGACCGTGGGGTGAGAGGCCCTGCTGGGCCAGGTCCCTCGGTGCCAGCCATATCCCTGGTGAGGGGGAAGCCCCACTGGGATTTTGGACCAACGATCAATTCAGGTCCAGGGTTGGCCATCAGTCACTGGCTCCCCCCAGTGCTGGTTACTCAACAACCAGGACCTGATGCAACCACTGAGGTTGGGCCGAACTGTGGATCTGGTGGCGTGCTAATCAGCACAGTGAGTTCAGAATAATGTAATGATTCGAAAACATCCCAGTTTTTGATCGCCATTTTGCTTTGGTGATGGGCGCCAAATGTTTGTCTGATATGAGGTTCCCTCGAGGTAAGTGCTTTAATCTGTCATATTTGCCAATTCACCATTGGATTTTGGGAAATTCAAAAATAAAGTTTTCACATTTGTAAATCTGTTTATTAAGCAAACCCAGTAACCCCCACATGGACAGCAGTTCAGACTTTGACAGGGCCATTCAGTCCCTGTACGCCCTCTCAGGGGGTCAGGCCCTCCTCCTGAGTGCCAGCATTGTCCTAACTGTGGTCCAAACCTTCGTGGTAAGGTGTCCGCATAGTCAGATTCGGGATCTCTCAACAGCAGGGCTATCCTGCCTTTGGGCCCTCACTTGGGCACTCCTGTCTAACTGCTTTGTGGCAGTTTTCAGAGACCCCATCCGTCACGTTAGACGAAACTCATTTAACTTGATGTCTCTATTCCTGGATATGGTGGACAAGCCGTCTGAACGCGCCCTGCCTGCGTGTTATAAAACCTATGCACGTGTTTGATGGTCATCTTCTCTCTTCTATTTCTCCTAAGAGAAGTCGCCCGTTTCCTTCCATCAAAGGGGCATACCAACGTCTACTTTCAACCTGAGCAGTCCGCGTCTGAGTTCCGACAGGCCAACACCCCAGGAGAGTTGAGCACCTTACACCATCTTCTTGCATGTGAAACTTCAAGCCCAGCTGACCACGGCATCAGGAGGAAAGGCCCCAGTGTCACTCCAGATTGCCCAGATAGTACCTCCCTGCCCAGAAAGCTAGCGGATTGGTTCACTGAGCTACTGAAAACCCAGACGATGCTCTCTCCCACCTTGGAGTAATGTCTTCAACTAGTTGAGAGAGCGGCTACGCCAAATGACTACCAAGACGCTGCGTGGTCCGCCCTTCTGAACCTGACTCAAGGAAAGATGTCAGTCATGGAGTACGCCCATGTGTACCGCCTTTTGGCCAAGGCTGAAAAGGTCACCCCTACCCAGATAGCACGAATGTTCCGCCAGAACCTCCGCCCAGACATCCTTACGGCATTGGCTGCCACTCGCCTGGGAGCTACCCTTGATGAGGAGATTTCAATCGTGACCCAGGTGGAGGGCCAACTAGCGTTAGTGCAAGCTAAGGCCCATACCGGAGTACAACAAGGGAAGTTCCATGGCCGCCGAGCTGAGTCTGAGCCAGTCTCCAACCCCTCGCAGGAGTCCACACAGGGCTCGCCCTCCAGCTCTGCCAATGGGGTAAACCCTTCAGGAAACCACAGAGAGGGAAACCCTAGTCCCTCCTACAACTTCCGCCCTACTCCTGCGCGCGTTGCTACCATCAATAAAGGAAATACCTCATTTATCTCTATGTCCCCTATTTGTTACAGCTCTGGGGAAGAAAGAGGGAGGATCAGCTGTGGGCGTTGGTGGACACTGGAGCGGAAGAGAACTACCTAGATCACGGGTTAGCAAAAGATATGAGGCTGGAAATGGAATGGAAGGGAGCCGTGACGCTGGCAGACACCTCAAAAACGGTCAGCAGTTGGAAGATCAAGACCCAGGTGCTGCTGCGGCAGGGGCCTCACACCTTCCAAGAGTCATTTAGTGCCATTAAAAATCTGCCTCATCCCATAATCCTGGGCATGGAGTGGTGGCACAAGTACTCCCCTCAGTTCAAACTGCAGGAGCTCCTGATCTTGCTACACCCCAAGAACCAACCCCAATAGCATTAGATTTCTTCACCATTGGCGAAGGGAAGTCTGGGGTGAACGCATAAGTAGGGCTGGAGACAGAGGCGGACATACCCAACGAATTTCATGCATATGCTCACCTGTTCAAGAAGAACCAAGCTCACTCTACCACCCCAAATTGTCCTTACCCTTTCACCTTCAGGTTCAAAAAGGATGCGGAGTTCCCCAAGGGTTGTCCCTTCTACCCTTTGAACCTTAAGGCGAGGGCGGCCCTTAAGGTCTATGTCAAGGAAATGCTGGAGCGTGGGATGATTGTTCCATCCAATTCGCCAGTGGTGTCGCCAATACTCCTAGTCCCAAAAGCAAGTGACGAGCTTCGTCCATGTTTGGACTACCGGCAACTGAACGCAATCACCAAGTCTGACCCCTACCCCATCCCTCTGATGGAGACCATATCTCAGATGATCTCAGGCAGCCAGGTTTTCACCAAGTTGGACCTGGTTGACGCGTTCAACCAAGTTCCAGTAATTGCCGAACAACAACAATATATGGCTTTCAAGTGCCACTTAGGAGTCTTTGAGTACAAGGTGATGCCTTTTGGCCTCAAGAACGCCCCAGCTTTATTCCAGCGTACCATAGACAACGCCCTAGGAAACCTAATTGGAAAATGTTGTGTGGCGTACATGGATGACATACTTGTGTTTTCCAGGACCAAAGAGGACCACAAAGGTGATGTGCTGAGCGTGATGGAAGCCCTCAACAAGGCGGACCTCCGCTTGAAGCCATCTAAATGCGAGTTCTACAAGGACTCAGTATCCTTCTTAGGGAACGTAGTCTTCCAAAAGGGAACAGCCATATGCCCGGATAAGCTGAAGGCAGTAAGGGAGTGGTCGGCCCCTAAGGATAGAATGGGTGTTAAATTTCTTGGGCATGGTGAACTTCCTAAGAAGGTTCGCAAAAGACCTTTCCAAGACGGCGGCCCCCCTAACTTGCCTGACAGGGCAGGTCCCGTTCCATTGGGGAAAAGAGGAGGAGAAAGCCTTCCAAGCCATCAAGGAGAGCCTCATAAAGGCACCAGTACTAGCCCATCCCGACGCCAACCGTCCTTTCATTGTGGAGACTGACGCCTCCAACTTTGCAATTTGGCAGTCCTGCTACAAGAGGGAGAAGATGGGGTAGACCATCCCATAAGCTACTTTAGCAGGAAAATGCTGCCTGCTGAGACCAACTAACCCGTGTATGACAAGGAGATCTTAGCGATTGTATCAGCCTTGGAGGAATGTCAGCACCACTTACTCTACGCCAGACATCCCTTTACTATCAGAACGGACCACCAAGCCCTCAAATTTTACAAGAGCCCAAAGTGCATGAACCAGCGCCAGGCCAGATGGCACCTAGAACTGGCGTCTTATGATTTTAGGATTGTGTACAAGCCGGGGTAAAGCAACCTCATCCCAGATCTCTTAAGCAGGGACCCAGGTAAGTCCTTCCCAAGGGAGGAGCTGGATGCATACAACACCGCCACTATGTTGCCCTCAAATGTGTTCGCTGTCATCCAGAATGCCACCAAGGAACTGAGGGAAAAGCTCCAGGCCGCCCAGAGAAGCTCAAAGTATGGGACAACACTGTGGAGGGACCTGGAGGAGGGGTAGAGATCGAGCAACATAAGAATTTCTGTAAAAGGAAAGGCCCCATTCTCCACAAAAGGCGCCCATGGCTGCCCAACCGCGAGCTCCAGGAGGAGGCGATAAGCGCTTTCCACAACCACCCCTTGGCGGGACACCCTGGAAATGAGAAAACCATAGAGCTCCTGGCCCGAAGTTACTCCTGGCTGGGAATGCCCAGCGCCGTAAGGGAGTACATCCAGAAATGTGTCACATGTGCCCGTTCCAAGCACGTTAGGCAGAAACCTTTAGGAAAACTCATGCCCCTCCCGATTGCGGAAATACCATGGTCCTCACTGAGTGTGGACTTCATAACGGGGCTTCCAAAATCAAAGGGATACGACTCTGTGATGGTGGTGGTAGACAGAATGATCAAGTACGCGGAATTCTTTCCTTGTAACTCCACCATCACAGCAAAGGGCATGGCGGATATCTTCGTTAATGAGGTGTTCGCCTGCCACAGTCTACCAAAGGAGATAGTATCAGATAGAGGCCCCCAATTCATCGCCTGATTTTGGCAAAACCTACTTGAAAATCTTCAGATCAAGCCATGCAGATCCTCAGCTTACCACCCGCAGTCTGATGGCCAGATGGAACGAGTTAACCAAGTCCTCGAGCAGTACCTGAGATGCTACATGACTACACAACAGGAACGCTGGATGGACTGGCTAAGACTAGCCCAATTCGCATATAATAACTTGACCTATTTGTCAACAGGAATGTCGCCATTCATGGCGAACTATGGGTTCCACCCAAAGATGATGGAAACCCACCCCAGAGGTCCAAATCTAGCGGCCAACGACTTGGCAACAGAAATGAAGGAAAACATGAAAGCCCTGCATGCAAACTTTGACAAAGCGATAGATATGCAGAAGAGGAAGGCTGACACTCACCAATCCAAGGCCCCGGAGCTAAAGGAAGGAGACCTAGTGATGCTCAACGCGAAGAACAACTTGGTGCCAGCAAGCTATAGGAAAATTTGGACCAGTCGCTTTGAGCCCATTCAAAGTCCTCCACCAGGTAAATGAAGTGGCGTACAAGCTTGAGCCCCCGAGGGATCGCGGGCGCACCCAGTGCTGCATGTCTCACAACTTAGGAAGTTTGAAGGTCTTTTCCCAGAGAAAGCAGAGCCTGTCCACTTGGGGAACCTGGGAGAGGCGGAGTATGAGGTGGAGGAGATCTTGGAGTCAAAAATCTCGCGGAGAAAGCGCTGGTACCTAGTCAAATGGGTAGGATACCTGGTGGAGGAGTCTACCTGGCAGACAGCTGATGACTGCAGCAACTGCCCACAGAAGGTGGAGGAGTTCTGGAACTGGAGGGGGCTCTCATCTGGGGAGGGTGATGTAACGGTCAAGGCGTTGCCTGACCACCACATAGCCCTAATCTTCCCTAGGGCGATAGTTGGGGCCAGGGGAGAGGGGCTCAACTGCTTCAATTATTGTAAATGGCAATCTGACAAATCAGATGCCTCGAAATTGGAAGCAATATCAAATCAAAAGGCTGACGGGGAAGTGAAGCCTCGGAAATGGCACTCTGGCCAACCAGATGCTGCCAAATCCAATATTGCTAAATGCAGCGATGAGGGATTGGACCCTTGGATGCAAATTTCTGACCAATCGGAGGCTGAATCTGTTGCATTTGGGAGTATCAACAAGAATGAAAATCCTTGTGAATGGCGCTCTGGCTAACCAGATGCCGCTGAACAAAATATTCCCAAAAGAGGCAACAAACCAATATTGGGGAATATGGGCGAAGGGAATGACCTGGGCTTTGAGAGCAAATCAAAGCCAGATAATAAATGTGGAAAAGTTTCTGCAACCCCAAGGGTACCCAGCCCGAGTTTGAGAATGGGCCTTGACGCCAAAATTGAGGGTCTAGATTCTCGAATAGGGCCTGCTGCCAGGAAGACACCCGCGGACTTCACAGGAACAGGACCCGCTCTTCCCCAATAAGCTCAGTATAAATCTGAGCAGGCGAAACTGTGTAAAGCAGTTTTGTCTTCTATAATATTGAATAAAACTTAATAAACTCGAAAATAAAGTTTTCATATTTTTAAATCTGTTTATTAAGCAAACCCAGAAACCCCCACATGGACAGCAGTTCAGACTTTGACAGGGCCATTCAGTCCCTGTACGCCCTCTCAGGGGGTCAGGCCCTCCTCCTGAGTGCCAGCATTGTCCTAACTGTTGTCCAAACCTTCATGGTAAAGTGGTTTCCGCATAGTCAGATTTGGGATCTTTCAACAGCAGGGCTATCCTGCCTGTGGGCCCTCACTTGGGCACTCCTGCCTAACTGCTTTGTGGCAGTTTTCAGAGACCCCATCTGTCACAAAACTGCACAGAGAAAAAGATGATATAATTTTTATTTTATTAATTGTCCTTGGTATGGGGATTATTCCGCCTATGTTGCCTCTTGAGGGATGGAGGATGGATCGCGGTAGGAATGAATAGCCCATTGAAATTTATATGTGATCAGATGCTAGCAAGGGAGAGACCTACATGAAACCACATTCATCGAGTGGACGCCGAGCCCTGAGAGAAAGCGACTAGGGGAAAAATAATTGAGATGTCAGAGGAAGCCAATCGCGAAACCCTGGAGCATGGAGGAAAGCAACAGTATAAAAGAGGCATTTGGCAAGTAACCCTGAGTAATCCTGATATGTCACCAGAGCCGGGAGATTAGTCTTGAGCGCCTGATGATGGGGTTTATCAAGGACTCTGGACATATGGGCCAGCAATGAAGAAGGGATGCTCGATGGGGGTTGCCAAATTATGCTCCCTATCAATGCCATCAGCGGAAGATACCAATGGGAAGCTCCAGAGAAGAGATAGTTGTGCAGGGAATGGATTGCATCCTGCAAGCAGCGACTATGGGCTTCTCAGAAGCTAAAGCTGAATGAATGGTGGAATTCAGGTGAG
Source organism: Massospora cicadina (assembly GCA_022478985.1). Taxonomy (NCBI): domain Eukaryota; kingdom Fungi; phylum Entomophthoromycota; class Entomophthoromycetes; order Entomophthorales; family Entomophthoraceae; genus Massospora; species Massospora cicadina. Next base: position 27,508 of record JAKSZP010013529.1, on the reverse strand, counting down.
GCTGGAAGCTTCGTGGACCAACTTAGAAGAACTTTTCCAGAAAAGCGAAGAGTATAAGCGGCAGTATCCCAATTTAGAAGGTTATCAAGATCAGAGGGATTCAGCACTAAAGTCAAAGCCTCGGTGACTTGGGCCCAGAGTTCAGCGTAGGGGAGCTTGAAATAAATAATGTTACCAATTGAGAGCTCAGAGACCAGAACAGTGGTTTTGTAAAATTGACGGAGTCAGAAGAGGAACTCAGGGAGCAGGTCTGACCTGGCCGGAAATGAACAAGTTAGAGCAACTGGAAGAACCTCTGGAGCATCTATGATGATGTTTGGAGCATCAGCAAAAGGAGCCAAATCCAGGAGAGTTTCAAAGTCCAACTCTAGAATCGACTGCAGAGGAAGAATCAGCCAAGAGTTGTTCAAAATGATGGCCAGCCTGGTTTCAGAAGGATTAGTTACCGTTTCCAGTAATTCAATAGAAGGACTAGCCGCTTGCACCAGACTAGGCGTATGAGTCCTGGTTGGACTATAGAAGAGGTTCCATCGCACATTCTGACTCATCTGCTGGAAGAGACGGAGGTCTGGATCAGAAAAACTATTGAGGAGCTGCTGGTAGCAAGAATCAGAATTCACTTTATGAGCTGGATGAGAGGGGGATGTCAGACTTATATAGAAGTTGACATTATGCACTCTATAATCCATTAAGCTCCAATTTTGGAGAAATCAATCTCAAAATTAATGAGATAAGCTCTCCAAAGGAAAAATTAGGAATGACTTATGCCAAGAGGTTATGAAAGAAATACCAAGGGCGAATAGAAATAAGTATTTTTAATCAAACCGTGAAGCAAACATTGATGCAAGAGTCTCCTGTCTAGGACAAGGAGAAAATCAGGAAATGTAGGACACCGAACCAAGAATCCTGAATATGACAGTGGGTCATATTCCCTGATGGGGAAAACCAGATCCCAGGATTAATATCATCATGAGTAAATTGATCAGCCTGGCATGACAGCAGATCGTAGGACCGCGCTCTGAGAAGGCGGTAGTGAGGAGGAAGATGAAGAACGTCATATGCCGAAGGTCATCCTGTGCAACGTTGAGTATTGACAAGTGTACTTCGCTAGAATCAATGAAGTATTTGACTAGGATTCCAAAGCGGTGTTCTCATGCCCCAGTCCTTTTCTCGCTGGAAATTTAGGCAAGAGGGGGATGTGTTGGGATTTTTGCCCATATTCCCAGCCTGCTAGATTACCTGGTATCGCTAGGGAAAAATTCCATAAGGTGAAGTGATTTGGAAATTGGTTGGCCTAAGTTTTGGAGGAACTATGTTTGCGGATTTTGGGATGCTTGCCTGGCCATATCCATTAGGGATCGATCTGGATAAATACTTAAGATCTTATCAGGTGGAGTTGCCGATGAAATAGGGGCATCTGATAGTGATTAACTATCAGGTGTACTGATTGGGATTGGTCATGTTTCATTACTGACTGATTGGGAATGAATAGTAAGTTGCAAGGCGAGTGATGCCACCTGCAACTAGCAAATCAATTGGTTGGTGAGTGACCCACCACAATGGGTATAAAATCCCATTACCTAAGCAGGTTGCTAGCCAATTATGGTTAGTTTGCATGGATTGAGAGGAAAACGTTAGGGAAACATTTTCTGACTCTTTCCATTTGAGGTCTCGAGGATGTCCAATAATGCAATCCTAGTCAGGATGGGGAAAACCATCACTGCTGAGACGAGGATGGGTGATTCAATGGCAACGGCTGCCATTTCATCAAAGATGTGTCAACTGAGTGTTAAATAGCCAAATTCCCCACTATATAATTCCCTAGGATTTACTATAATAAGAAAAGTAACTTTACAGAGTTTAGAGTATATGTTAGTTACATTATCAATTCAGTATATAGTTAGTCTATCAGCTTCTATTGTGTTGTTCTATCTCAAGGATATTATTGCAGAGGGCAATAATTGGAAGACTCTCAGAGAGAAGAGTAAAGATCCGAGTGGGAGATCTAGAGAAGAAGGAACCACAATTAGGGATAGCTGCCAACTTTGTGTTGGGCCGAGAGAGACTGTCACTGGGGTATCTTAGCGAAGATTGGGTGGACAAGAGTATAGGGAACGATTCCCTACGAGTATGACTTCAAGAGTATTTAATTGGAAATACTAGCCGAGCGTTAGGCCAAAATTTAGTTCAATCTCAACTACGGATAATAGTCTCATACTATTATTGATTAATAATACACTCTATACAATGCAATGAAGTGCATGAGGAAATCAAACCTGTGCAGTAAAAAGGTTACTGGGTTGCTGGAAGATAATCAACCTAGAGTAAATTTTTACATCAGCCTACCAGAGGCCCATTACATTTCTGTTGGGGAACCTCACCTCTGATAATACTTTTGTAAAAAAACACCAGGAGATTGGCAGAGGTTTGTTGTTCCCTGTGGAGGACGTTAGAAAAATTCACTCCATTGGTTTGCATGATGGATATGGACCTGCCAACGGATAACCTAGTGTGTACCTTGCCTAACGTCCATATCTCGGATGAACTGACCCCAGATGAGCTGAAAAAGTTCATACTCTTCTTGATGACTATAGCGATATATTCTCTAAATCTGATAATGATTATGGTCACATGAAGGGTTGATGCCACTCCATAGAATCGAGTGATGCCTGCCCTACCCAATCCAAACCTTACTGTAAGTCAAATGTGGAAGAAGAGCAAATGAGGATGGAGCTCCAGCAATTGCTAGATGCGGGTTTGTTAGTTCCTTCACAAAGCCCTTGCTTTTCTCCTCTACTGATTATTAAAAAGAAAAACGGAGGTCATTGGATAGTTATGATCTACTGAAAATTGAATAACCTCACAAATAAGGATAGTTATCCTATCCCCCATATTAACGACGCCCTGGCTCAACTCTCAGGCTCTAAATTCTTTTCTGCCATGGACTTAGCTAGCGATTATTGGAAAATGGATCTCTCTCCTGAAGACCAGGAGAAATGTGCTCTCATTTGTAGTGAGGTCTCTTCCAACCAGCCCAATTACCTCAAGGGTTGTGCAACGTACCTACAAATTTCCAGCGTGCAATAGACCATATCATGCAGGACTTGAAGTTAAGTTGCGTCATAGTCTACCTCGATGACATCACAGTATTTTCAAAGATTTTCAATGAACATCTTGAACACTTGAAGGAGGTGTTTTAATGGCTACGCATGTCTAATATTAAGTTAAATCACTCAAAGTGTACTTTCTTTAAAGTAAACTGGATTTCCTTGGCCATTCCATTTCTAAAAAGGGAATTCAACCAATCCAAGATAAGGTTGAAGCAATCTCAAAGATGCCTCCCCCTAAAATTTAATGGATATTCAAGTATTTCTAGGGATGATGAGATATTCCACCAGTTCATCCTTAAGTTTGCCCAACTCAGCGAGCCTCTTATTCGCCTATTGACCAAGAACACTCCTTTTAAGTGGGATGAGGAAAAGATGGATGCTTTTGATACGCAGAAGCAACTTCTGGAACAACGCCCTTTCCTACGCCACCCAGAATATAATAAACCCTTCATTTTATTCACTGACGCTTTGGAATATGCCGTTGGGGCCACCCTAGCCCAATTGGATGAAAATGGTATAGATCATCCTGTATCCTAAATTTTAAGATGTTGTCTAAGGCTGAACGTAACTACAGTGTAACGGAGAAAGAGTGCCTTGCTGTTCTGTTAGCTATGAAGCACTACCGCCCTTTCCTATATGGAACTACCTTCACTGTGGTTACTGACCACGCATATTTAACATGTTTACAGAACATGAAAGACCCTACAGGCCGGTTAGCTTGCTGATCTCTAAAGCTTCAGCCTTATGACATGAAGATTGAACACCATGCTGGAACCGTCACATTAATAATGATAGTTTGACTTGTCTACCAGTCCTTCACTTGGATAATAGTGAAGCGGAGAGGCTACATGATCTTTTGATGACCCCAATGACTACGAGATGATGATGATCCTGTACAGAAAATGTTAACCCGACACTCCCATAACACCAAAGAGGAGAACAGGAAGTTGTATAAGCAGGTGGGAACAAAATGGCTGCCTTACCTTTGGCCCTCGGAAAGGGTACCTGCTATCCTAGAAGCCCACTCCACTCTAGGTCATGGAGGGGCCAAGAAGACTTATGAGTGGATTAAGGATAGGTTTTATTGGGATGGAATGATGGAAGATATTATTGATGTCTTGGAAGCCTGCCTTATTTGCAAGAAGCAATCTGGATTCAAGACTAGATATCAATAACAGCCAACTACCCCACAACCTTTCCACACCATTAGTCTGGATGTAATAGGTCCCCTCCCTCAGACTACTAGTGGCAACCGATTTATCCTGGTAGCCATTGACAATTTCACTAGGTGGGTGGAAGCCGTAGCTCTTCCTTCTCAAATGGCTAAGGCCACAGCCACTTTTTTACATTAGAATATTTTCTCTCAACATGGCTGTCCTCAAGTATTACTCTGTGATAATGTAAAAAACTTCACCTCCAGAGTAGTAAAAATCCTGGCCACCTCCATGGGAGCTCAACAACTTTTCTCCACTCCATACAATCAATCGACTAATAAGAATATGGAGAGAGCCAATGGAACCTTGGTACCCATCTTATTCAAAATGGCCTCTTATGATCCACTTCGCTGGGACCAATTCTTACCCAGTGTTCTTATGGCTTATCGGATAAGTTATCATCAGATCTTAAAAATGTCCCCCTTCCATGTCTTGTATGGGTAGGAACCAGGAATACTTGCTCTGTTAGTTTAAGATTTATTCTCCTCTAGAGTTGAGGAACTCAAAAGAGTCATGTGCAGATTAGCTCAGAGCATCACCAACTCCAATCTGAGGCTAAGACTAGTTTAGCCAAGATGGTGGCTAAAGAAGGGCAGGCTGCCAATGAGCTCTGAACCCCACTGCTTACATTCCAAGTGTCTGATATGGTATTATACTACCATAACTGCATCACACCTCTAAGCGGTAAGCTTAGATCAATATGGGAGGGTCGCTTCACTATCACTTACTGTTAGGATTTTTGCCCATATTCCCAGCCTGCTAGATTCCAGGAATCGCTAGGGTATAATTCCCTAAGGCGAGGTAAATTGGAAATTGGTTGGCCTGAATTTCAGAGTAACTATGTCTGGGGAAATTTTGGGGTATTCGCCTGGTTGTATCTGTTAGGGATTGATCCGGACAAATACTTAAGATCTCTTCAGGTGGAGTTGCCAACGAAATAGGGGCATCTGATAGTGATTAACTATCAGGTGTACCAATTAGGATTGGTCAGGTCTCATCACTGACTGATTGGAAATGAGTAGCAAGTTGTGAGGCGAGTGATGCCACCTGCAACTAGTGAATTAATCAGTTGGTACATGACCTGTCTTAATGAATAATAAGTCCCATTACCTAAGAAGGTCGCTAGCCAAATATGATTGATTTGCTTGGATCAAGAGGAAAACGTTATGGACACGTTTTCTGAATCTTTCCATTTAGGTCTCAAGGATGTCCAATGATGGAATCCTAGCCAGGATGGGGAAGACCATCGCTGCTGAGACAAGGATGGGTGATTCAATGGCAACAGCTGCTGTTTCATCGAAGAGGTGTCAACCTAGGGTTAGATGACCAAATCCTCACTATAAATTCACTAGAATTCACATACAATAAAAACAGCATTTAGTAAAACAGAGTTATAGAGTTATATAGTTCTATAGTTTTTCATCCGGTATATAGATTAAGTAGTAAACTATCATCAGCTTTCCATAGTTCTATTCTTCTCAAGTATATTATTATCTGCGATAATTGGGAGACTCTTAAGGAAAAGAGTAAAGACTTGAGTGGGGACATAGAGAAGAAGGAGAAACAATTGGGGATTGCTGCCAACTATGTGTTGGATCAAAGAGACTGTCACCAGGGAATCTCAGAGAAGATCAGGTTGGACAGAATGAGGGAACGAATCCCTAGATCATGACATCTCAATTATTTCAAGTGGGAATACTGGCCGAGAATTGGGCTGAGATATAAGAATTCCACTCAACTACGGATAATAGTCATCTTGTTAAACAAAAATATAATATACTATACAACGTGGATGAAGTGCACAAGAACCAAACCTTGCAGTGGTAAGTTTATTGGGGTTGTTTGCCGATAATAACCCAGAATAATAAATTTCTACAAGTTGGTGTTCACTACAGGGGTGTAGTTGAGTTAAAGAACTTATAAGAATGTCATATAAAGACGAGTTACACAAACTGTGGATGGAGTTAGCCACTGTGAATCAGAATGCCTTAAACTCAGCGGATCATTGGGGATTTTCAGCCTTGGAAGATTGAGTCACCAAGATGGAGGAAGGGATCAATAATGTTGCGAGTTTTGGGATTGAGTTACTTGTGAAAGTACCTTTTAAGAAGAAAGAAGGGATCCTAGTTCGAGAGGTCTTATATTTGAAAATGGAGTGAGAAGTGGATCGCGTTCATTTGAGAAAATTCAGCGCAGATATAGAGTGACTGATCAAACAGGTGGAGGAACTTAAAACTCACAAAGGCAGTTGTGAGCCAGATATGGCAATCAATGCCAAAGAGAGAAGTCCTTGCATGATACTTGGGAAGTCGAATACCCCAAGGAACATGTTGCCCACTTTTGCTGCCATTTTGGAGATGACGCTAAAGTCGCTCCTCAAGTGAGCTGAGTGGCCAAACCTAGAGAATCAGCTAGAGATACTCGAGGAATTTAAGGCAACACCAAAATTGCCAGCGTTCTATCAGGATAACGCCCCATCATTTTTCTGACTGTTCAATATGACCATGTATGGCTACGGGGATCGTCAAAAGGCGTTGATGGTCATGAATTGCCCAGACACCAAGATCAGAACTTAGTGTTACCTCACCTGGAGGGGGACAGCTGGTCATATGCGGAGTCAAAGGCAGCCATCATGAAGGAGTTCAGAAGTCTAACACGCATTTCAAAATGCAAGCAAGTCTTTATGGGAATCTAGTTCCAAAAAGACAATTCTCTTGCTAGCTTCACGGATTTATTTTACCAGGAGTTGCAGATCCTGGTTGAAGAGAAAGTACTGGACGACTTTGATGCCATAATCGCCTTACAAGTGGCCCTTCAGCTTTATCACGATTTGCATTGCATGATGTCTTCCATGTTCACGATGGAAATAACTACCTCTCAAATGGTAGATAATTTAAAGATTTTGGAAGCAACATCTGATGCCCCAAATAGAAGTTTAAAATCTTAAACTGGTATGCAATTCTAATCCATGAAGGGGAACAAAGGTGCTAAAGAGATGAACAACCAAACTGTGCTGGGGAATAAGCCCAAAGAATTCAGATGGTTTAAAAGAAGGAAAAGGTCTGCTAACAATGTAGTGGGAAAGGACATTTCTCCGTGTACTGCAAAAAGCTAAAGGATCAAATCAACGTGGTCCAGGCGAAAGAGTCAGCTGCCACCAAGGAATTGGGAAAAGGGCCTGTGGCCTAGATGGGTAACAGTCTAGAGCTGTGGAGAAGCCTGTTCCTCCCAACATCATGACTAAGGAAATTAATATCAGTGATCTGTTAGTGGACGATGATGTTCAGGATCAGCTGTATCAAGTGGTCAATTTGAATGCAAATTCAGTGACCAGATCTAGGGCAAAGGGAATTGACCTCGAGATAATCAAGGAAGTTGCCCAGCCATATGCATGACAACTGGTGGACAAGATTCAAACCACCAAGAATCCTGAAGAATTATCTGATGTCCGTTTAGATGAGGCCAATCTGTTGATCCCCCTCAGCGTGATAAAGGTTTTTGTTTCCTAATTTATCGGCGAAAATTATTCAAGCCCTCAATTTGGCTAATAATGCTGTTATACACTCAGTAAACACTATATTACAATACTCCTAGTGTACTTATATAGAAATACAAGCGAATTGAGTGCAGGTGAGAGTGATTGTCAACAGCGGGGTGCCCATCAACATTGTTTTGACCAAGTGGTAAAGAGGATGAAGATATTGCTGGACTTGAAACATAAGAAGGAGTATGGGACAGCTGGGCTGAACACCACCATCTCCTGTGAAGTGTATAGTGCTTTGCCACTATGATTCAGGTCGTTGGTGGTATATGCACCAGCAATAGTTTTGTCCAACCAAAACTATGACATTCTGATTGGAACAGAGTTTCTATGCAAGTATGGAGTTAAATGTAACTTTAAGGATATTACATTGACCACATTGGGTCAGACGTTATCATTGGTATATAAGAAGGATGGTAATGCTCCGCTGAACAGGAGAAACAACTTCATCAATCTAATATAAAATGATGGCATTATCCCAATTCAATATCAATTAAATGGTAGGAAGAGACAAGAAATGCTGATGGAAATCCTAGAGAACTGGGGAATTCCACTGAGGATCAAGAATGAGAAGACCATACCACCAGGATTGCAGATGATAGTCAACATGGGGTAGAAATTGGAGATACCTGTGCTGTTGTATGGGGAGGTTAGAAGCTCCTGGAAGAAGTCCAGAGTGAAGTCTTGGGTGGCTCCTGGGATAATAATGCCAGTCCATGGAGAAATTTAAGTATCCTGGCGAATTTATTTAAAAAACCAATGAAGATCAGGAAGAATCAGATCAATGCATTTTTACATTTGATCCTGATGGCCAAATTGAGGAGATTCCGCATTTTTGGGACTCTCAATAAGATGGGATTACTGGACGGGGTAACTGATAGTATCAACCTATTGGTTGATTGAGAGCAACTCGCTGATCTGTTGGAAGGCCAGCAAGAGGGGCTTCTCGAATTGTTCAAAAAGTATTGGGAAGTATTTGCTCTGGATGACCATGATTTGAGGTGCGCGAGAGATTTGATCCACAAGGTCAACGCTTGGGAAAATTTGCTGATCAGGATGAGACTGATCTGACAATCAAAAGCAGCCAAAACAGTAGTGGAAGATGTAATCAGTAAACTAGTGAAGCATGGTCTTCTAGTTCCATCTTCAAGTCCCTGGGCGAGTCCAATTCTAATTGCGAAGAAAAAGGATGGCTTCAACTTGGTGGTGATTGACTACTGAAAGTAGAATAAGATTATGAAGAAGGATTTGTATCCCATACCAAGAGTTGACGATGCACTAGACCAAATGGGAGAAGCGAAGTATTTCTCCACAATGGATCTGATCCCAGGATATTGGCAAATCAACTTGCCAAAATAGACCAAAAAATGCGCGATTATTACCACGCAGGGCTATACCAACTGACGAGGATACCCCAGGGTCTATGTAATGCGCCTGCAACATTCCAGAGTGCCATGGACGCTATACTGAGCGACTTGAAGTTGTCATGAATCCTGTTATACTTGGACGTTATCAATGTGTTCAGTAGGACGTTTACTGATCACTTACACCACTTGGAAGAAGTATTCAAGTGACTGTTTATTGCTAACTTGAAGATTAAGTTAAGGAAGTGTCACTTATTCAAAAAGAGTTGGAATACTGGGATTCGTAATCAACTCTAGTGGATTGCAGCTTCAAGCCCAGAAGATAGATACCATAGATTGGATGGCAGTGTTGAAGAGTGCTCAAGACATCTAATTGTTCCTTGGGATGGTCAGATACTACAAAAGATTTATTTGGGACTTCGCCCAAATAGCTGAGCCCTTATTCCATCTGTTGAAGGATCTGAAAAAAGGATTCATATGGAATGAAGAATCTTAGGAATCCTAAGATTATCTATTCTGGTATCTGATAGATTCTCCAATTTTGAGATATCCAAATTTTAATCAAGATTTTATTATACAAACTAATGTTTTGTTGACAGCAATTGTCACCATATTAAGCCAAGCAGATGAACTTGGGGATGAACATCCAGTGGCGTATGTGAGCTTAACATTTCAGCCGCTTAGAGGGACTACACCATAACTGAGCGTGAATACCTTGCAGTCAACTACGCCTGTAAGAAGTTTGGGTGTACATCCATGTAATGCACTTTAAAGTGGTGACAGACCACTCTTTGTTGCGTTGGCTCCATAAATTATGAGAAACAGAAGGATGACTGGACCAATGGGCACTTAAGCTACAGGATTATGATTATGAGATTTTCCACTGAACGGGGACTTCTCACAGAATGTGGATGGCTTATCACGGTTACTAATGGTCCAGATGGTATACCCACAGGCATATGAGATATTCCAGAGATAAGGTTTATGGAGAAATTGGGAACAAGCCCCAAGAAATCTAAGGTGCACTTTGGAAAGAGATGGAAAACGCTGAGACCATGGATGGACAAGTGTTTAAGACGATTAATGGGAAGTGGTTATTATTCCTGAAGCCATCAAAAAGATCAGCTATCATTCAAGCCACTCATATGGTTGTTGGGTATGGAGGCCTGAGAAAAACAACTGATCATATTCACCAGTACTATAACTGGGAGTCAATCAACTATGATGTCGTGGAATATCTAGCTTGTTGTGTGGAGTGCCAGCTGCACAAGCCACATAAGAATACTACTGGATACCTACTGGTCCGCCCTGGATTTGCCTGGCATATGGTGTGCATTGAAATAATGGGATTGTTGATGATGAGCACAGGGGGAGTCAAGTACATAATAGTTGCCGTCAATCATCTGATGAGATGGTTCAAGACAAAGTCCCTGGCAAAAGTAGATGCTACCAGCACCGCGAAGTTCATCCTGGATCAGGTAGTATATTGATATGGATGTCCGCAGGTCCTGCTTAGTAATAATGGGACAAACTTCACGTCCCATGTGATCCCACAATTGAATGAGATAATGGTGATCAGAGGAGTCATGTCGGTACCCTACTGGAGCTGGAAGATTAGTCTTGAGTGCCTGATGACGGGCTTCATCAAGAACACCGGACATATGGGCTGGCAACAAACAAGGGATGCTTGATGGGGGTTTCTGATTCATGCCCCCTACTAACGCCATCTGCAGAAGATACCAATGTGAAGCGCCGTAGATGAGATAGTCATGCAGGGAGAGAACGGCATCCTGCAAGCTACAACTATGGGCTTCTCAGAAGCTGAAGCTGAAAGAACGGTGAAACCCAGGAGAGGTTGGAAGCTTTGTGGACCAACTTCGAAGAACTGGCCAGCAAAGCGAAGAATATAAGCAGCGATATTCCAATCTAGGATGTTCTCAAGATCAGAGGGATTCAGTGCTAGGGACAAAGCCTCAGTGACTTGGGACCGGTGTTAAGAATAGGGAGCTTGAAGTGAGTACTGTTACCAATGGTGAGCTTGGTAGCCAAGACAGCGGGTTTGTAGTATTGTCTGAGTCAGAAGAGGAGCTCAGGAAGCAGGTCCACCTGGCAAGGAAATAGTGATCAAGAGCGAAATTCATAATCTCCAGAGCACCCATGATGATGGTCGGTGCTTCTGCAAAAGGGGCCAAATCCAGGAGAGCTTTAAAATCCAACTCTGGAATTGACGACAGAGGAAGAATCAGCTATGAGTTTTTCAAAATAATTGCAAGCCTGGTTTTGGAGGGATTGGCTACCATTTCCAGTAATTTGATGGAAGGACTAGCCTCTGGCACCAGACTATGCGTATGAGTCCTGGAAGGACTATAGAAGAGGTTTCGTCTTACATCCTGACTCATCTGCTGGAAGAGCAAAAGATCTTAATCAGACAAACTATTTAGAAGCTGCTGGTACCATGACTCGAAATTTGACATATGAGCTGGATGAGAGGGGGATGTTGGACTTATATGGAAGTTAACATTATGTACTTTATAATACATTAAGCTCCAATTTTGGAGAAATTAATCTCAAAATTAATGGGATAAGCTCTCCAATAGAAGAATTAGGAATGACTTGAGCCAAGAGTTTATGAGAGAAATAACATGGGCAAACATAAATAAGTATTCTTAATTGGGCCATGAAATGAACATTGATGGCAAGAGTCTCCTATCTATGATTAAGAGAAAATCAGAATAAATTGAGGACGCTATACCAAGAATCATGAATATGACAGTGGGTTATATGCCCTGATGGGGGGAAACTGGATCCCAGGACTGATATCATCATTAGTAAATCGATCAGTCAGCATGACAGTAAATTGTGGGGACCGCACTCTGAGTAGGTAATAGCGAGTGTAACAGATAAAAACATCCCAGTTTTTGACCGCCATCTTGCCTTCAGATTGGTATTTCAAAATCAGCGCTAAAAGATTGCCCAATATGAGGTTCCCTCGAGTTAAAAGTTTTGATCCCATGTACTCACTAATTTAACCTCAGATATAGGATAATTTGGAAATGTGAAAAGACAAAATAGGTAAGCGAGGGTTTTGACCTGAAAATTAACCTTGTTTTATTTTACTAATGAAAATAAACATGCTGACGAATTTATCCCAATGACATAGGGCACTGTGAATGACACAAGAAAAAATCAGAGTATTTGGCAGATCAGTTCGCCACCAAATCTCAATTTTTGTTAAGGATACAAAACTAGATTTGTCGCAGGATACCAGGTAAGACAAGGTAAGAGCAGCTCTGAGGCCACTAGAGAGACCCACGCGAGGGTGGAAAATGAGAAAGAATTCTGAACTGAGTTCATAATTGTGCAGGACCAACCTTTTAAGGTCGCTCTTCCAGGGAGCTCCTCCACACTTTTTTGTGCCCCAAGGAGCATGAAGGATAGCTCAGGAGGGGCATATCCCAGCGCCAATCCCGCATGAACCTCAAAACCCCAAATAGCATTTTGACTAAATATTTGTTATCCGAATCTCGAGTTGAAATGTAACAATTGGTTCAACCTGACTGTTACAGTGAGGAGGAAGAGTAAGAGCACCGCATGCTGAAGGTGGTTCCAAGCAGCATTGAGTATTGACAATTGTACTCCGCCTGAGCTAATGAAGTATTTGACTGAGTGTCTGAAGCGGTGTTCTCATGCCCTGGTCCTTTTCTCGCTGAAAATCTAAGTAAGAGGGGATGTGTTGGTATTTTTGACCATGTTCCCAGCCTGCTAGATTACTAGGAATTGCTAGGGGATAATTCCCTAAGGCGAGGTGAATTGGAAATTGGTTGGCCCAAATTTTGGAGTAACAATGTTGGGGGGATTTTGGGATCTTTGCCTGGTCAGATCTATCTGGGATCGATCTGGACAAATACTTAAGATCTCATTGAGTGGAGCTGCCGATGAAATAGGGGCATCTGAAAGTGCTTAACTATCAGGTGTAATGATTGGGATCGGTCAGGTTTAATCACCAACTGATTGGGAATGAGTAGCAAGTTGTGAAGTGAGTGATGCCACCTGCAACTAGTGAATCGATCAGTTGGTATGTGGCCTGCCTTAATGGGTAATAAGTTCCATTACCTAAGCAGGTCGCTAGCCAAATATGGTTGGTTTGCTTGGATCAAGAGGAAAACGTTATGGACACGTTTTCTGACTCTTTCCAATTAGGTCTCAAGGATGTCCAATGATGGAATCCTAGCCAGGATGGGGAAGACCATCACTGCTGAGATGAGGATGGGTGATTCAACAGCAATGGCTGCTGCTTCATCAAAGAGGTGTTAACCGAGGGTCAGATGACCGAATCCTCACTATAAGTTCCTTAGAATTCACTCATTTTAAAAAACAACATCTAGTAAAACAGAGCTATAGAGTTATATAGTTCTATAGCTTTCATCCGGTATATAGTTTAAGTAGTAAACTATCATCATCTTTCTATTGTTCTATCATTCTCAAGGATATTATTGTTATGTGCAATAATTGGGAAACTTTTAAGGAAAAGAGTAAAGATCTGAGTGGGGATCTAGAGAAGAAGGAGAAACAATCGGGGATTGCTGCTGACTGTGTTTTGGAACAAAGAGACTGTCACCAGGGAATCTCATAGAAGATCAGGTTAGACAGAATGAGGGAATAAATCCCTAGATCACAGCATCTCAAGTATTTTAAGCGGGATTACTGGCTGAGCGTTGGGCTGAGATATAAGAATTCCACTCAACTATGGCTAATAGTCGTCATACTAGTATCAAACAATAATATAATATACTATACAATGTGGATGAAGTGCACAAGAACCAAACCTGTTCAGTAATAAGTTTTTTGGGGTTGTTTGCTGATAATAACCCAAAACAATAAATTTTTACACTTACAAAAGAGGAATTGAGTACTCCATCAAATCTTTAGCTATAGGTATTATTATCAATTGCGTACATGGCCATTTCCTCCGACTTTATTCTCCCCCCAACATTCTTGAGGGGTGTGATGTTGGACATTTGCCCTCTCAGCTGAAAAAGAAGAATGTTTTAGGTCAAAATTTAGCTAAAAGGGGAAAGTCGGCCATCTGCAATATTCTGATGTTGTTAAGAATAAGTTTAGTAATAATGTTATTAATAATGTTGATGGAATTGGTTAAAAAGACCCTGGCCAATATATGGTGGAACCCCATTAATCGGGGAAACACCATTTCACAATATTTACAGGCAATAGCTGAAAAATCAATTGATCAAATTACTCTGAACACCTAATGGACCTTAAGGTGAATATTGGAAGTCACTCCCCCACTCACCTCCAAGTCCTTCAACCCACCTGCGTGGGGACCCCACCCCTTTTATAGGGCTGGCAGGGGTTCCCAAGGTGAAGTAATTACTCAAATGGAGATTGGCTGAAGTTCATAAGATTATTACCTCATGGGTATGTTCTAGCCAATTGTAATTCCCCTTCTTTCATTCCATTAATATAAAGAGAATATCTTGAGTTCCCATACGCAATTCTCCCATATTATCTAATTTGGAACTGAGCTACACTATCTAGAACATATCCTCAAATTCTCCTCAACCCACCAAATAATTTATTTTTATTTAACTGAGGCAAGCTGACTAGGGGACAGGTATTACTAAAAGAAAGAAATGACATGAAACCTGAACAGGGTCAACTCCATCAAAGAAAGTTTTTCCACCTCCAGATTGGGACTCAAATTTTTCTGGTTAAGTCATGGGTAAGGTTTTTGTGTTATTAGACCTACTAACCGCCAATAGCTTCCTTTGGCTGGCACCCCAATCGATGTGTGAAGGGCGGGAATTGAACCCACAACCTTCAGGTTGGTAGCTGTACGCCCTTACTGACTCGCCTTCCACCCCCACCCACCAAATATTTTAAATACTGAACAGTCGAGTATTGAGGGGGATCAGGTTTTTTCCTTTTTCTCGTTTTTAATAATAAAATACTCTAAAACCCAAGTTTTTTAAGTTATATTATTAAATTTATTATTTCTTTTGTGGGATCCAGTGGCGTTAGCACCAGTGATCACCAACCAGCTGGATTTCTAAACGTCCAGAGAGCATAATGAAACAAACTTAAACATAAACACACCAACCAAGTGGGGAAGCGGTAAACTGCTAACAATCCATGGCGGAGGTGGAGGGGGTCACTGGGTGGGTCTTTCCTAAAACCTAGGCTTTGTCTGACTCTTACTACTGCAGAAAGCAAAGGTGTGTGGGCATCCACATGGTGAGGTTCAATATGGTAAAAAACAGGGTCATTTGTACAAGTTAGGCTTTGCAGAGGGTCTCAAAGTAACTCGCAAGGTGGTTTTCAGCAGTCATATGGTGTATAGGTAGTGTGGTCGTTGTTTCCGCTTGTTCAGAGGTTATCCAAACATTGTGGAGAATCAAATAGGTACTTTTACAAATGGCTATTACGGCCTCATGGGCTGCTTTGTACATGTAATGAGAGTGTCTATAACTCTTCTGTTCCTAGCGTGGTAGTGTACAGTGAACAAGGCCAAAGCCAGGGAACTAGCCGTTAGTTCAAAAGTTACTAGAGTCCAGCGGAGGGTGCTGAAGCAATAACAATTTATGAAGAGAAGTGCAATACATACAAGAAGTAACCCACCAAAAGTGACGTGGTGCACAGAGGGAGAAGGGGTAAACGTCCCAGGCTGGAGAGACCCTGGGTGAACCAACGGTGCACTAGGTATTAATTTAATTGTATTTAAAATGGAGAGGTTAAAATAGCGCGAGACCTCCTCAAAGAGGTCCACGCACAGGATCATCCAAGATAACATTTAATAAAACAGGAAAACTGGAAAGTTTTTATTAGGAAGTCGACCAACAAGGAATGTTGGTCACAGAAATCAAATTTAAACTTTGTTGGGGTAATTTGGGGTCTGCTGAAGTGGTCCCAAGCACCAATTCACCTGTAGGCAAACACTACCATCTAAATTGGTAGAATACAATGAAACTAACTTCATTTGAGTAATAAATTGAAGTTGTATCCAACCCAAATGCATAGTTTTGTAAATGGAATGGGTTTCGAACCCCCATTCCTCAATCAACCAAATTGAACCATTGTTGTTAATTGAATAAACCGTTCATTTTAACGCCTGAACCAATGCAAGAGGCTGGGCGTTCTTCACCTCACTAGTACTAACCTGGGAATATTTGGCTTGTACCCAGCGTTGGTCTTATGTGTGCTTGAGTTCAGGGAGGGCCTGAAGCTTCACCTTCTGGGCCTCCTGTCGCCCAGCCTTATCCTTGGTGTTGGTGCCCACTATCATGTCATTTAACCATGTCATTACCCTCTGCTCCTGACGGGGCTCAACCCCCCCTCCAGGGTCTTGCGCTAGAAAAAGTTCTTGTGGTCCAGGGCCAACTTCATTGTGGCAACAGTCAGTTTTGGCGAGATCCAGTGGCCTGGGGAAACGCTTATGGAAAGTTTCAATCAAATCTTGGGCATGCACACAGGCACGCGCTGGGATCCAACTGTTCTCTGCAGCGTCAAAACCCTTCCAAGATACCAGGTACTCAAGTCTTTTTTTAACACGGCAGGAGGCTACTATTTCATCAACTTCCTACTCTGGCGCCCCATCCATGAGAAAGGCCTCAGGAGTCTCTGGTGGGGGGCCTTAAACAACGTCAATTTGCTCTCATGAAAGACATAGAAGATCCAAAATGAAGAGGGAAGATCTAACTGTTATGAGGCATGGCCCACCTTTCTAACAACGCGGTAAGGGCCAGTCTCTTTGGTACCAGCTTCTTGCATGGCTGCTTGATAAGGATGTTACAAGCTTCAAGCATCATGAGATCCTCTTCCTTATATGCTGGACCCAGTAGGCGCTTACCATCAGCGTTCTCTTTATAAACTTGCATTGCCGCCTCCAAACTTGTGGAAACCCCCTGGTGGACCTTCTTGATAGTCTTGGCAAGGTCCACCACCGCTTTAACTTTGGATCCACAGCTGGGCTCCATGTTAAAGGCAGGGTTAAAACCATGGTCGGCGAAAAAAGGGGAACAACTAATTGAAGAATGCAAAGAGTTGTTGTAGCTAATTTTGGGCCATGGGAAGGTGAGAAAATAATCTGAATGATCTGCGGCGGTGTAACACCGCAGGAACTGTTACATTCACTGGTTCACTCATTCAGTATGCCCATCTGATTGGGGGTGATTGGCAGTTGAACGGCAGTGTCAAATCTGAAGAGTCTTACACAACTCTTCCCAAAAGACGGAGGTAAACTGGGACTTTGGTCACTGATAATTTCTTAGGGAACCCCATGAAGCGCAAACACATGGATGGCTAAGAGCCTAGCCATCTCAGTCGCAGTTATTGTGGTTCTGTAAAGAATAAAGTGGGCGAACTTTGTAAACTGGTCCACCACCATGATGGCATCATAACCATCAGAGACAGGTAATTCCACAATGAAATCCACTAATAGGGAAGTCCAGGGCCTTTCAGCCTTCTGGACTGGTACCAACAACCCTGCTAATGGTTGAAGATTTGGTTTCTTTTGTTTGCAGATCAAGCACTCTTTACAAGACCGTCCCACCTAAGCAGGCAAGCCCTTCCAATTGTAGGTGCGTCGTATCAATTCCAAGGTCTTTGCTTTCCCATGATAACCAATGGCGAGTCCATCATGATGGTCCCGGATGATTTCCAGTCGCAGTGGTCCCACTGGAACCCATAGGCGCCCCTGAAACCACACCATCTCATCCTTCACGTAATAACCCCTGGATTGTCCTCTTGATTCAAAGCGCTCTTAGCAAGTACCATAATATTCGGCTGATAGCAGCTGAGAAAGTACTACCTTTCTGAACATACTATATTCCTCCGCGTTTTCCAGAGGTGCAAGCGCTGGCCCATTGGCCAGGGGAGAGGGTCGTTGTGGCTGAAGTTTACTCGGAGGAATCATCACCTGTGTGTTGTGAACTTCTACCTCCTTGGGATCAGGAGCTAAATCAGGGTTGCATCTCAAAGCATCAGCCAAACCATTATCCTTACCCTTTGTGAACTCGTAAGTGAATGCAAATTGGGCAAGGGTCTCATGCCAATGGGTCTGCCGTGGGGTTTGGACATGAGGAGCGTGGTAGTATAGCAAGGCACAGAGATCTGTATGTACCCAGAAAGGTTGGGAGGAGCCATGCATGTGGTGACGCCAATAAGTCAGCGCCTCCACCACTGTCAGTAACTCCTTGTCATAAATGGCGTAATTTAACTCAGGCAAGAACATTTTCCTAGAAAAATACCCCACCAGATGATCTATCCCATCTTCGCCTACTTGTAACAAGGCAGCCGCTATGGCGAAGTTGGAGTCATCAGTAGACACAATGAACTCTTTGGAAGGGTCGACATGGCGAAGGACAGATGTGGACAACATGGTGCACTTCACTTCTTGGAAAGTAAACCTCCAAAACGGGGGACAACTGAAGCACCTTTGCACCGTTAGCCTTATATAAGGGTGCTGCCACCTCGGAAAGATTGGTTATGAACTTCTTGAGGATTGTACACGTCCCCAAAAGACTTCTCAATTCCTTGACCAAAGTTGGGATGAGCCACTCACGAATAGCCTTCTCCTTTTCTGGATTTATCATGTGTCCTTGATCAAACATGACGTTGCTCAGAAAAGTGGCCTGGGACTTGAAAAATTCACACTTGCTAATCTTCAGCGTAAGGCTGGCTGCCTTTAACCTCTCCACCACTTGCCAAAGGTGTACTGCATGGGACTCATGATCAAGGGAAAACACCAAAATGTTATCCATGTAGGCAACCGCTCATTCCCCTAACAAGTCCCCCAACTCTGCATCAATGTGGCGTTGAAAGATATCAGGGACATTCATAAGCCCAAAGGGCATGACTCAAAACTGGAAAATCCATTTTCTGGTACAGAATGAGGTTAACCACTTTTGTGCCTTTTTAATTCGAATATGATTGAACGCATTGTGGCAATCCAGCTTTGAAAAAACCTTAGCCTTCTCCACATAGCGCGCAATCTGAGAATCCAAAGGGATGGAATGTAGATCTGGTACATTGACGTTGTTGAGGTTCCCATAGTCTACGCATGGGCGTAGAGTACCATCCTCCTTCTCAATAAAGAGAGTGGGGAGAAACATGGGAGGTACGCTGAAAAATCGCGCCTTTGGCTTACTGCTCCTTCACCCACACATCTAACGCCTCTTTCTCCCGTACAGTTAATGGGTAAATAGGGGAGAAGATATCTGCACCAGATCCACAGTGAGCTTGAACTCACAGTTGTACTCAGAATGACCAGGTTATGCGTCAGCTGATGCAGCATCAAAGGAAGCTTCCAAACCCTTCAAACAAGAAGGTAGGGGAACCTCCACGGTGGGCTTCCACATAGAGGCAATTCTAAGAGTGTGAAGGTGGGACCAGTGTGGCAATTCGCCCTGGGCGTTATCCTCTGACAAAGGAGCAACTAATGTGCGACCATTCTTTAATGTTAGAGATTGGGTATTCTCTTTCAGGTTGTTCTAAAGTCAAAATTCCGCCACCACTCCACACCCAAAATGATAGGGTACAGGAGGTTTTTGATATCTTGGAAGTGATCAGACAAGTGGTACATGCAACCTGATAGTCCACTGTCCCAATGATCTTCAGAGTGAGAATACCTTGGGACGCCCCTCCCTTAAGCATACCACCTGGCAAGTAACTCAGCCCCAGTAATCGGCTAGGCTCTGGTCCATAAAGTTTTCAGTGGTGCCAGTATCCACCAGAATAGTGGTGCTGAGTTTACCTAACTGGGAGGAAATGATAGGAGTCAGTAAAAATACCCAGAATGGTCTTTATTTATAGCAGACAACTCCAGAACATCACCAATAAACTCATCATCTAGCATTAACATGTCACCCTGGTATGTTTTAGAATCGATGAATGAAGAGGGATATTTGGCCACTCTTACTACTGATGCCACATATCCCACCATATCTTCAGCAGGGGCATAAAACATTTTCATATTGTAAACGCAGTTCCTTTTCAACTTCCTGAGTGCTGCAAATCATGGAAGAGGTCAAAAGGGGATTTTCTGGGGTGATTCGATACACAGGAATAGATCCTTATATGAGCCATGAGAGAGCAAATATGGTTCAGAAGTATACATAGTGTTTCCATTATAAAACGCGTTTTTAGGCGCAAATGACCCTATTCCCATAGCATCAATGGAATTACCAACGTTATCCAAGGCCAACACCCCCAGGCCCCTCTGCACCAATTCTGCCGGCATCATCAGAATGCGCTGTCAAAGTAAACCCTTTTTATTAAATTAGTTTTGTAAATTTTGGCAAAATGTCATGGAATCACAACTTTTGGACCCAGAAGTGTCCTTATCCACCAGGTATGAGCTTGAAGGATGGGTACTTTCCAGTTGGAGGCAGCCAAAATAATGCCAAGAAGCTCCAACCTTCAGAAAAAAAGAGGAAACAGCGGTGCGGTTGATCACAGCTGAAGCCCACAGCCAGCGCCCACCATTTACACTTTGGAAAAGTCCCACACAGAGAAAGTTTATGCAATAAAATTAAGTGGTTGGTCGACTAATGTAAGGAGAGTGTCTATAACTCTCCTGCCCCAGTGTGGTAGTGCACGTGCACAAGGCCAACGCCAGGGAACTAGCCATTAGTTCAAAAGTTACTAGAGCCCAGCAGAGGGTGCTGAAGTAATAACACCTTAAGAAGAGGAGTGCAATCCATATGAGAAATAACCCACCAAAAGCGACGTGGTGCACATAGGGAGAAAGGATAAATGTCCTGGGTTGGATGGAACCTGGCCGAACTAATGGTGCACTAGGTGATAATTTAATTGTATGTAAAATGAAGAGTTAACATAGCGCGAGACCTCCTCAAAAAGGTCCACGCACAGGATCATCCAAGATAACATTTAATAAAAATGGGAAAACGGGAAAACTTATTGGGAAGTCAACCAACAAGGAATGTTGGTCACAGAAATCAAATTTAAACTTTGTTGGGGTAATTTGGGGTCTGATGAAGTGGTCCCAAACACCAATTCACCTGTAGGCAAACACTACCATCCCAATTGGTAGAATACACAAAACTGACTTCATTTGAGGAATTGATTAAAGTTGTATCCAACCCAAATGCATAGTTTTGTAAATGGAATGGGTTTCGAACCCCCATTCCTCAATCAACCAAATTGAACCATTGTTGTTAATTGAATAAACCGTTCATTTTAACGCCTGAACCAATGCAAGAGGCTGGGCGTTCTTCACCTCACTAGTACTAACCTGGGAATATTTGGCTTGTACCAAGGGGTTGGTCTAATGTTGCTTGAAGTCAGGGAGGGCCTGAAGCTTCACCTTCTGGGCCTCCTGTCGCCAAGCCTTATCCTTGGGGTTGATGCCCACTATCATGTCATTTAACCATGACAGTACATCCCTGTTATTTCAGTCCTGGCAACATGGGTGAATGTTGGGGTAAAAGATGATCCTGGTTAAACTTGAGGCTATCATGCAGACAGCCTGAAGCTTGGCATCCTAGAGTTTAATATTTGTAGTTGAGGATGCTGTAGCAATGGCCAGATGATGGTCACTATGGAACGGTTTAGCATTTGTTTTTGAAGTATAGCTCCTGGGGTTAGATTGAGTATCAAAGTTAGAGTTCAAAAATTGACTAAAGTCAAATTTAATTGGGGGGATGGAATGATTTCACCCAATTCATCAATCTCATCCAATAGTTCCCAAGGATTTAAGTTGAATGGAATATGGCCATGGAATGTAAATTGGGCATGGGGCGAATCAGATTGTGCTTGGGTGGGTACATTAGTCCAAGCTTGACCCTGATTGGTTGGTGCAACTTTTTTTGGGCGAGGGAGGCTGGAGTTACGGGTGGGGACAGGAGCTTTACGCTGGCCCATCAATTGAGTGAGCTGGGTGGAGGGTGCAGCAAGAGGCCCCATTCAGAAGCAGCCACCACGGTTGCAGAGGAGGGAGTGGAGGTAGTGTCAGTGTTATGGGGCAGGTTTTCTTGCTATGGTCAAGTGCAAAACAGATGGGACAAACTTGTTGACCGTCGTTGACCCTATTCCAGAAGCAGTGATCAGGTGTTGCAGCTAGATGAGCATGTGGAGAAATCTGGTGGGTAATATGGAGTGGTGAGGTTTTATGTAGCAGTGGTGCATGGGGTGGCAAGGCGCTCTGCACCAGTAGGTACAGTGAAATGGAGAATAGGATTGGTGCCATAGGCTGAAAGCCCTATCAATAATGCATCATATGAGTTCTGGGCTGGGAGTTGTAAAGGGAGGTTTGCAAAGGATACCACCAATGTGGAATCTGTAGGGAGGCAAGTACGAGTAGTGGGAACAAGGGTGTTTTTACATATTAAAAGGGTCGCTGCTGCTGCCGCTGCGTCCTCCTCAGAGGAAAAATCAATATCAAAGTAGCTCTCAAAAAGGCGAAAATTAGTAAATCTGGCTAGCGCAAAGGTACCCAAATCAAGCTCAATAATTGTATTATCAGCGTATGGAAACAAATGCCCATACTTGACTTAAAGGCAGAAGTGAAGGTTTGAGTGTGAGATGGAATTGGTGTTTGTACAAGATGAGTGGATCCGTGCAAGATTCAAAGCGAGATCTCTTAGGGGGACAAACTGACCCAAAAAATTGGGTGGACTGGATGAGCCATGTTAAAAGCGTTTTCCTCCTTGGCGAAAATGTTCAGAGGAGTCTAACCGCTGCACCACCTGGAAGCAGCAGGTGGTGGATCCAAGGACATCTGTGGAATGGTTTCACGGCTAATTGGAGTGGTAAACTAAGTTTTACCTTTTAAAATAGAAATGATCAAAAGTGAGTTTGAGTGGAAAGAAATCCCCAGACCATTCCAACTTGGCCTGCGAGAAAGTTACACAGTTTGCAATCAATGCTAGAACATCATTTGACAACTCTGCCCAGTTATAGATATGCTTGATTAAGTCAATAAACTTCTTATTTCCTGGATGTCCAACTGCAGGAGGGACGTGATGAGCCTGAATAAATTCAGCTCAAAGGAGGGGAGGAACCCAAACCCAGGACCAAAATTTAATGAGGCCCTTGTCCAGAGAATATAAGGAAAGTTTTTAGTAGAGAGAGACAACTGCTCCAGAAGGTCCACACCTTCCACTCAGGCCATTTGAGCTGCCAAAACCTGGGAGATTAGACGCGCATCTGGAGCTAAGTCTGCTGCCAAAACCACAGGAGGTACAATGGATAAGGTTTGGGTGAAGGAATGACTGTGACCAGATCCACCTCATCTGAGTCTGCATAACAATGTGTGGGGTTGTGACTTAGGAAGTTGGGAAGGACATTTAACGCTCTTTTTACAAACTCGTACTTAAAGCTAAAGCTACACAAATCCTGGTATGTTCAGGCCTGATGGTGTGTCAACTTCTGTGGCTTGCGGAAATAAAGAAGGGCTTAATACTCCATTAGCACTGTTGAACTTATGCTGAGAGCCCTGCAAGAGATACCGCCAGTGGGTAAAGACCCACGCCACAGCTGCCAGCTCCTTATCATAGACGGCGCAGGACTGTTCAGTGGTAGAGAACTTGTGGGAAAAATAGGCGACCAGATGATCCAACCCGTTGTGCTCCTGAAGTAAGACAGCCCCAACCACAATAGATAACGCATCACACGCTACAAAATAGTGTTTTGAGGGGTCCACGTGTCTTAGGATGGGGGTTACAAGAACACCGCTGTAATTGACTCTAATGCCTGCTGGCACTAAGGCGTCCAACAAAAGGGGACATTTTTACTCATGAGCGGATGAAGTGGGGCGGCTAACTGAGATAGGGGGGTGAACTTTTTTTAAGATTATGATAGTTCCCAAGAAGCTTCTCTTTTTCTTTTAGGTCATTAGAGTTGGCCATTCACGGATGGCGTCCAGCTTGCTGTGAGGAATGGCGTACTCATATTTTAAGACGAGATTGTCCAAGAAGTTAACTTCCTCCCTGTAAAACTCGCATTTTGAAGGCTTGCAAACAGGCCCGCCTTATGTAAGACAGCCACTACCGCCCCAAGTCCTTTGCATGTTGTTTGGGAGTAGGAGAGTGTATAAAGATATTGTTATACTCAACTGCGCAGGTGAACTGGAGATCACCCAACACATTATCAATCATACTTTTGAATGTGACTACCGAATTATTAAAACCAAAAGGTAATAACCAAAATCGTAATATGTCCAGTTTTGTTCAGATTGTGGTAAGCCATTCCTGACCTTCCATCACCCAAATCTGTCTGAAGGCAATAAATAGATCGAGTTTGGATGACACATGCAATTCAGCAATTACTTGATAAATTGTCTGTTCTAAAGGCAGTGGGTAAGAATCATGGAATGTGATTTTATTAAGGTGGCCGTAATCCACACTGGGACAAATAGAATCATCAGCCTTCTTGGCAAAGACAATGGGAGAGGCAACAGGGGATGTCTCTTGGAACAAAAACCCTTCTTAGCATGGCACCTTACCATGCATTGAGGGAAGCCTCCTCCTCTGCAGTTGTAGGTACAATAGATAGTCTATGTTCAATACCTGCATTGTTGTCCAAAAATCCCAAGTTGAATTCTGTATGTGGGGGAAGACAGTATGCCTTCTTGGAATTTTAAAAACTTTGGTATCCTATCAACGCTTCTGGAGATCTGATGGGAGGCCCACGGGGGAAAAAAGGAAGTAACCGATCCATGATCTTAAGTTTTAGTAAAAGTATCCAGTAAGGGAACTTTATCTCCTTCTGACCATTGGAGAATGACAGAATATTAGACTCAAGGTGAATCCTTAAATGATGCCTACGCCACCAGCTCACATCCAAAATTACTGGGAACACAAGTCAGACATCGCTTAGAAATAATAGTAAAAACTAAACTGGTCAACTGAGAAGGGTACTGGCCGCCATACTTTGTATGGTGGCTGGGAGGCCAACGAAGGGGCCATCACTGCAGGCCCAAGTCCAGGTCAAAATCAAGCTGGTAATCCAACTCTATGATCATAAAGTTACCCGCTGCTAAAGTGTCAACCAAAGCCTTAAAGGGCACCTGGTGTGCTCTGATATTAATTTTCATTGATAATAAAAATTAGGCGAAATTCTGTTTATTATCAGATACGGTCATTCCTGCTGACACTAAAGATTGCAAACAAATCAGGGGATAGATAAGCTCTTTTAAGTGAGCAAAATTGGTGTGAGCAAGGGGTTGGGGCCCATCTTCAGGCTGGGCTTCCATTAATGAACAACAGGTGAACTAGGATAAACCAATTGGGCCTGAGGGCAGCGTCTAGTCTGGAACCAATACTGACACTGATTCAACAACAGGATCAGGACCTGAGACCACATCGGCCAACCCAATCATAAAGTTTCCAACTTGAGGGTGGGGAGTTTATTGTAGGAGTCATTAATGGAAGTCGCTGACTTTATAAATTTAATGCAATCTCCCCATAGAGGTGGACCAAACCTTATGATGAGCAGAGGCAGAATTCAACGTAGATATTGAAATTGCTTGATGTATATCTCCAGAAAGATCAAGCACTGGGGCTTGCTTATGGAAGGCTGCAACTAAAGAGCTCATGCTAGGGGCTTTGGCGATAAGAAAGTTTTTGGAGCAAAATCCAAATAAGGTACAGGGCTTTAAACTTCTGATACTTCTGCAACAAGAGAGGTGGGTTCACCTGCCTGAATATCAGAATGCAGAAGTCCTCACACACCAATGAGATTCACCTTAAACCACATCCAAAAGGGCAACATCTTTCTAGAATTGGTCAATAAAGTGGCATTATTCAGGGTAATTGCAGATTGCATTTGCACCTCGGCAAGGGCGTTTTGGGCCTGATTTGAAACACCTTGGGAAGGAACACCTGGAAGCCTTACTTGAAGTTGAGCTGAGGGGAGAGTAGCGGGCAATGGGGCCATGCTACCATTGTAGAAATATCTTCAAAGCTATTCAAGCAAATCTCAAAAAATTGTGACTGACTAAACGAACATCAGGAGACAAACTACCAACTGCACGTTCATTTGGTAAAGGGTAACAACTGCAGCGCCCATCTCTACAATGAGGGCGAAAATGGCTGGAAACAATGGACGGTCAATTATGTCAGGGAGACAGAAGATAAAGTTGAGACTTTCCTTCCAGTTGGGATAAAAAAGCACCCAAAAGGCAAGCCAAAATTCCAGAGACATTGCCGCTCAAATAACATTTACTTGTGTGGGGAGATGTGTAATGATTGAATGTCAGTGGACTACAAGTGTAAAAAGAAACCCAGCAAGGAACCTGGCTGTTACAAATCCAGACCCAAGGCCCTTGATACAGGAGTTGCGCAATTGGATAAGGTAGTTTGGGGTTCTCCGTGGGAGAACTGGGTACAAAAACAGTGGCGAGGTGTCATGGAAACAGCAGAAGAAGTTTAGACCGGCCTGCCAGTAAGAATGCATAAGCACCCAAAAAAGTAAGCTAGAATGCCAGAGGCATTGCTGACAGGATGACTTGATATGGAGCCGGTCATTGGGAAATGACAAATTGTTGGTGCAGCACAAAGGTGAGAATGATCCCGATGATGAACCACACTGAACCCACTCCTGACCCAGGGGATCTTGCTGCATGGGGTGGAATCACTGAGATTGCCTCAATGAGATCCTCAGTATATGTGGCCATTTCAACTGGGGCAGCAAGGAGACGGATTCTCTCTTGCAATTGGTGGACATATGGCCACAAGATCCCTGGGTATTGCTGCCGGAAGTTAGTGATAATAGGGTTGTAGAGCCAAAGATATCTGACTCGCTGAACCCAATCAATTATGGAGGGGGCCATACTGACCAAGAGTACTGGTAGAGCCCATCCAGTATATGGACCTACAGGCCACCAGGGAAACGTCATCAGGGATACAGTCAGAAGAAATAATAAAAATTGTTTAGTTTTTTAGCAAAATTTTATTTGAAGGAAAAGGAAGAAAATCTACTACAATTTTCTTAGTGCTATGCAACTGCTTAAATAGTGGTCTATTGGGGTAGTGACAAGCCAGGATCGGGACCCTCAATTTTAACCTAATTGGTATATTATTTGGGAATGTGTGGGTTTTTTCCTTGGGAACTGACATCACAAAATTTGGCGGTGGGCTGAGTCGCTGTCAGTTTGACCTCAAATGTCTAAACTGAAGCTCTACTACGTTTCCAATGGTTGGCACGATGGCATTTGGCCTGACAAGCGACAGGAATCCCCCAAGGCCATCCCACATAGGGGCAGGCCCTTTTGGTTGGGAACGTGTTTGGGACGCCCAAGCCATC